>JASDQU010586502.1:49813-65713 GCA_032191745.1 Picea mariana | reverse complement strand
GTAATTGAGTAATGAATGAAGTGAATGTGGCACCCTCATCTAGAAGATAATATTCTTATCTAAGGGAGGATATCTCTAAATAGGGGAACCCTCAACATAGAATAATCAACCTAGGAAAATAAATTCTAGGTGGGTGTGTAATATCTCTAACACCCCTTCTGAACAATACTATGGATTAAATGAGGAACGGGTCCTAGAACAAAGACATGTTATGTACCCATTTTACAATGGATATAATGAACAAGAATAGCAGAAAAAGAGTAAAGATGGAAAACCTCATGGGAACCCCCTCCACGCTCAAGATATAATGTTGAAAAAAGAAGATTAACAACTGCTAGGAAACTATGTCCTTAACTCCAAGACTGTCATGTAGAAAGATAATTTTTTTCTCAGTGAAAGTCTTGGTGAAGATGTCGAGTCTATTGAGAGGAAGGAAAATACTGCAAGTCGGTGATCCCTTCATGAAACGAATTATCTGATGTAGTGCATATGGATCTCGATGTGTTTTTTCCTTTGCTATTGCACTAGGTCTCTGCAAAACTTCAATGTGCTCAGGTTGTCACACTAGATGAAAATACTATGATGGAACTAGAAACTAAGATCGGTGAGGAAGTTCTATATATAAATCACCTGAATGGTGATGCTGACCTCTCCTCTATACCCAACCTCTGCTAATGATAAATAAATTATTGATTTATTTTTACTCAACCAATAGATGGGGTCGGATCCCAAACTAAGAATGTACTCGGAAGTGGAATCATTATCTATGTTATCACTAGCCCAAGATGAATCTTTAAATCCCATGAGATCTAATGTACAACCTTCTACATAGTGAATCCCATGACTGGTGGTCCCTTGAATATATATGAGGATGTGCTTCACAACTTTCCAGTGAATCTCATGTGGCTCCTACAAGTACCTGGAAACTGTTCCACTACATACGAGATATCTATATGGGAGTGAGTGAGGTAATAAAGGCTCCCCACTAGCTATATGTATTTGGTGTTGTCCACCAATGGTGTATCCTTGCCATCCTTGAGCCTTTCTCTAGACAAGAAGGGTGTGGTTGGAAACTTGTAGTCGATCATGTAGAATCTAACCAAGAGATCCTTGACATACTTAGTCTGAGACAAATTGATGACTGAAGCATCCTGGTTGATCTCAATACTAAGGAAAAAGTGAAGTGGAACCATGTCAGTCATAGAGAACCTGCCATGCAAAATGTCTTTGACTGCAACAATTTCTTAGGTTGAACTACCCATAATCAAGAGGTAATATACATATAGAACTAAGATCAAAAGAGAGTCACAAATCCTCAACATGTAAACATTGGTATCTAATTTACATCTAGTGAAAGAGTGGGAAAGAAAAAAAGAATCCATTTTAGCATACTGATCCGAAAATGATCTTTAAAAGACTTGGTTGAGTTTTAAACATGTGTTAAATTACCACTTAGGAATTAAGGAAAGAAGAAGAAATTATTGAAAGAATATTGCAACCATCATAAAGAATGCAGATCATAAAGTAAACATAAGGAACAACAAACCATAACAACAAGCTTGATAACTGATTTTGACAAGGTTGCCTACATCTCTGGGCCTTTGTCTCAGTGGGGGTGGCCTTCTTATTAACATTCAATGCTTCAAAAATACATTTGAAATGCATCAAAATGATTAGAAAATGGTCTGTCTCTATTCTTCTCGACCTCAAGAATCCAACACAACTTACGACATTGAAAAAGGCTAAGCGTAGAATCCTGAAATTGGCCTCCAAAGTTTGCTTCCTCAATGGCTTCCTTGGATAAAAGTGGCTTAGCTTCATGAATTGTTCAACATTTCTCTTATTCTGAACTTTTTTGGACTGAAAAAAACCTTTAGTTTATGTATAATATGAGTTGGGGGTCACCTCTCAACTTCCTCCCAATATCTGGCCTCAAAAAGAGCTCCAGATCCTCAGTTTTGGGAAAAATCCTCCAAAATCAGCATAAAAAATCATAAAAATCCATATAATATAGTTTAAACCCACATTTGGAAAACATTGGGCATGCTAGTCCCCTTTACCTAGGATCCTGGTCATATGGGGTGTTCCATATAGCCATGTGTTGAGCACTAGCCCTAAACCTTCGATCTATCCCTCCTTTCTAGGTCGCATGAGAACACCATATGGCCCAGTGCCAAGTGCCCATTGCACCCGCTCCCTGTTCTGTCATTGGATTTGGTCATGTGGTGGTCTATGTGGCCGAGCATTGGTCCCACCGACCAGGGCCTATCCCCAAAATCCCGCCAATGTTAAATTTAAATGCAAATTCAACCACTTGTCAAACAAAGTAACACACTTAGCTGAAATGGTTGGTGCTTGTCCCGAAGACTTGAGATGGAGGATAGGTCGCATGGTCGATTCTCGCGAAGGTAATAAATTTTTGACCCAACCAACCTTGAATGAATTTGGGGTGCCATATGTCTCCCTATGATTGGGCCATGTGTCACCCTATGATTGGACCGTATAGTCCAGTCACCAACACATTTAGTGCATGTCAGCACCACGACACTGTCATGTCATACTGCCCTTCATTGTCGTACAACCACTTGTCGTACCCTAAGACTGCCACGTCAACATCCGTACTGCCAAGTGATCCATATGTTATGAGAAGAATGAAATGAATATAGATTATTATCAAAATATGCTTAACACAAAATAACATATATATAGTAAAACTGGTTTCTATTCAATAAGGAAATAAGTTGAAACTGTAAAATGCAGCGGAAAACAAGCTTTCTAGAATGGTGGCAGCTTATTTCTTAGAAGAGATGTGACGAATGCACTCATTCACAAGAAGATGAATACAATGAGGCTTTGAAGGATTTTTTAGAATAAATATGAATTCCAAAACCCTAGACATCCAAAAACCTAACCCTAGGAGATGAAGCACCAAAAGTCATGTGGGCCCCGTTGGGGTAAGTTAGTACATCAACTTCCCAAGGTCGTGACTTTTGCATACAATCTGTATTTTAGGTGCACGATAGCCTATTGGAAAGTATAATTGAGAAGAATGATTTTCGACTGGCCCAGGTTAGTGCCTCCGGCAATCACTTGGTCCCCAAATCCCCAAAAAACGTCGTTTAGGGCCTCAAAACAACCTTGGAAGTTTGGAACCTGAAAAACTGCTGAATAACTGCCAAGGTGGAAAACTGTTTTTTGATCTAGTGGAATAGGTGGGTGGCCACAGATATCCACCTGGATCAATCCTCCCTCCTTACAAAGAAATGGTATCAATTGCGTTGAGTTCCCCCATGAAATGAGGAAATTTCTACTGAATTTGGCCCTGGGTGAGCCACTTGCCTTGGTGCAGGAGTTGCCCGACTTTGACAACTTGATAAAGCTAGATCCTTTGCTAGCGATTTCCCTTGACCTATTTGTCCACAATATGATCACTGGATGCCTGTTGTATGTATTCAGGGTTGAGCTCTGTTGGTGTCAGTTGTTCTGCTACCTCTGAGGTGTCCAATAATGGTGGGAAATAAGGACGAAGGAGATCCACATTGAACACCGGGTGCATGAAAAAGAAAGGAGGAATGTTGAGCTCAAAAGAATTATCACCCATAGCCTGGGTGATAGTGTACGACCCATAACTGAGTGGGTGAAGCTTCTGATGGGGTCCTGTAAGGCGTTCTTTAAGCCAGTGCAACCAAAATTTGTCGCCCACCTGAAACTTATGTGGCACCCGGTGTTGATCATGGCTCTGCTTGTACTTGTCATTGGACTTCTATATGATATCCTAAACTTGCTGGCGGATTTGCTGGATCCGCTCAATGAACTGGCTGGATTTGCTAGGATCAAAATATGAGTCGGTTGAGGTGACTGCAAGGGGTAGTGCAACATCTATGGGACCCAATGGTTGGAATCCCAAACCCACCTGAAAGGGGCTGTGGCTGGTTGAGCTATGCAGGGCTCAGTTGTAGCTATGTTGGACATAGGGAAGACTCTCATCCCATGTGCGAGGGTGATTGAAATTATACATGTGTAGGATATGCATGATCATTCGATTTACAACCTCGATTTGGCCATCTATCTTGGGGTGGAAGGTTGTGGATTTGGTGATCTTGGTGTCCAGCAGTGACTAGAGGCTCGACCATAATGTACTGAGAAATCGATTGTCCCGATATGAGACAATGGTTTATGGGATTCCAAAATGTACCTAGACTCGTTCAAAGAAGAGCTTGGAAATGGCCTTTGTTGTGATGCTATTCTTGCGGGCGACCATATTCGCCATCTTAAAAAAGTGATCAACAGCCACAAAAACATAGTCATTTCCTCGCTTGGTGGACGGGAGGCCTGACATGTAGTCCATTGATATTGATTCCCATGGCCTATCAGGAGTAGGCAGAGGGGTGTACAGGCCCTATTTCTTAGTGGTCCTTTTGGAAATAGCGTAGGCAGTGCAAAAACTGATATACTTGCTGACCTCCTCTCAAATTTTCGGCAAGTAGAAATGTTTCTGCAGCATTGCCACTGTCTTTTCGATGCCAAAGTGTCCTTCCACTCGACTGTAGTGGGATTCCCAGATCATCTTCGCTCGCTCGCTTGATGGAATGCAGATATGGCCTAGACAACACAACAACGAATCATGAATATAGAAATTATCCACAATTGCGTTTTCACCCAACATTTGGTAAGTGGTGGCGAAGTTTGGGTCTATCTCATAGAGTTGGGGCCATCTAGAGGTATCATGTAAGCAAGAGTCTAGCACCATGGTGAGTTCCATGACTGGTGGTCTGTTGAGGCAATCAATGATGTGGTTGGTGCTTCCTGTTTTATACTTGATGTTGAGGTGGAGTTGTTGCAAGTATGTGGACCACTTCTGATGGTGGTCATTCTGCAATTTGCCTTGTGTCTGCATGAACTACAGTGGCTTATGATAAGTGTGGATGACTGCCTCCTTCCCAAGAATGTAATGTCTCTACTGGCGGCATGCTTTCACAATGGAGTACATTTATTTTTCATATGTAGGGTACTTACGGGTAACATCTGATAGTGTTTCACTATGATAGGCCACGGGGTGGCTGTGCTGAGTGAGAAGGATGCCCACAACATAGTTTGAAGCATTTTTCTTGATCTCAAAGGGTTGTTGCAGGTCCGGTAGTGAAATTAATGGGGCTAAGCACAAGCGCTGCTTCAAATCATCGAACACTTGTTGTTGGGACCGACCGCACAAAAAATTCTCCTTACCACCACCCCTGGTTATTTGTTTGAGGGACCATGCAATATGGGAGAATCCCAACACAAACCTGTGGTAGAAATTGACAAGGCCCAAGAAGCTCCAAAGCTCAGTGAGTGTGGTTGGGGCTGGCCAGTCATGGATGAGTTGGATCTTGGCTGGATCCACATATATGCCATGCTGATCAACGATATAGCCTAGGTAATGGACCCTGTCCATGCTGAAGGAGCATTTTTCCAAGTTGGCGTATAGCTTATGATATCATAGGGTGTGCATAACTTGCTGAATATGTTGCAAGTGTTATGCCCAAGTCTTGCTGTAAATGAGAATGTCATCCAGATACACCACTACAAAAGTATTGGTGAATGGTCACAGGATATGGTCCATCATCCTCATGAAAGTGGATAGAGCATTTGTCAAACCAAAGGGCATGACCAACCATTAAAAAATACCTTCCTTTGACTTGAAGGGAATGCCTGTTCTATCGCGACCTGGTGGTAGCCAGAATTTAGATCAATCTTACTAAAGTATTTTGCTCCCATGAAATGATCAAGGAGGCCATCGATTCGGGGAATCAGGTACCAGTTTCTGAATGTGATTTTATTCAGAGCCCGATAATCAATGTAGAGTCACCAGGTTCCATCGTTTTCTGTACCAACATGATTGGTCTCTCGCAAGGTGATGAGCTGGGATGAATGTGCCACTTCTGGAGTAGTTCTTGGATCTCCCACTTGATCTCCTTATTCTCTAACATAGAGCGGCGGTAGAATAACCCATTGGGAAATAGTGCAATGAGGGTCATATCAATGGGGTGCTTGACCTGACAATGAAGAGGTACCCCGATAGGTGAGGAGAATATATCTGAGTATTCTTCCACAACCTTATCTACTTACTTCTGCTATGTGGAGAGATCAGCCACAAAGACCCTGGGTGTGGCTACGATCTTTCACTAATTTTGAGAGAGAATAACGAAGAATACAAACTTCCCTTTTTGAGAGATGACCTTCCTTCCTTGCTTGGCAAAGATCAAGGAAATAACACTAGGTGGGTCTGCCTCGGGTATCCTGTACAATTTCTTGTTCAAAGTAATAATAACATTGCGAGGCCTAAATTGATATACAACATGGAGTTTCCATAAATATGGTTGGCCCAAAATAACATTACAAAATTTGAGAGGGGAAACATCACACAATACCTTGTATTTGAAGGGATTTATGTTGTATGACAGATGACATTGTTGGATGACATAGATGTCGCTTCCTTGATGGAGCCATCCGATGGTGTAGGGTTGTGGGTGTGGCATTGTCGGCAGGGCAAGTCGCTTGACAACCTCTGTTGAGATGAGGTTATTATAGCTATCAATATCAACGATGAAGTGTAGTGGGGTACCCTTCACCCACATCTCTGAATGAAAAATTCACTCAGCTTCCTCTAGCTCGTCTAGTTCACTGGGCTGGAGCTTGGTGGTAGCAACAGTAGCACTGGGTTATGCGTCAATGACCTGTCTAACCCTTTCTGGTTTTGAATCAGATTCAAAAGTCGCATATGATTCATAGGCTTTCACCTCATCCACCAACGACTTCTTTGAGAGACAATCAACAATGTTATGCTAGGGGGTCTTATGGAAGTCACACCACTTCCCGATATCATTCTTTGTCTTTCTAGTGTTCTTCTTTGCTTGCGGCCTGGACTGGTTATCCTGAGGCGGTCCATATTTTCTCTGTCCTTTGTTCCATGGGTTGGGGCCACCTTTTTTTGGCTTTTGCTGTGAGGGGTTACCAGGCCCAAATTGTCGCATCTTTTGTTTGAGCTTCTGCTCTATTTTGACGACATATCGGTAGGCCACGCCCAAGGATGAGATGTCTAGAAACTCCATTTCAGTATGAATGTATCTATGTAGACTGCTACGATACTTGAGCACTAGATGTCGCTAAGAATCTTTGATACCCAGCTTGGTGTGCAATGTATGGAAGATATTTGTGAACTTGGGCACTGCTTGGTCTCTTTCCTGCCGCAATGTGGTCCATTTTGTGTACAGGTCGTCATAACTTCCAACATGGTAGTATTGTTCCTTAATAGCATCCCTGAAGGACTTCCAAGTGACTGTGACTGTAAATAATGCGGGTTCCTCTATTTTCTTTTTCTCATAGAAAGTTTCCCACCAATCTTTGACATGGGGAATGGCTTTGAGGAGTGCAAAAGTAATCTTTTCTCTATTTGAGAAGTTATGGACAGAAAAATGCCCTTCTAGCAGATTCAACCATTTGTATACATCATATGCATCTATCTGACATTAAAATATAGGAATACCAAAGTTGATTTGTACCTTGAAGGGGGAAACATTTCCGTTTGGGGAAGATCCGTCGCCTGTTGGTAGCCGCCGAAGGATTTGCAAAAAACTATATATCATCTCATTCCTCTGTTGCGTGAGGGATTCCTTGAGAATTTTTTTGAAGGGATCTTCTGTTTTATCCCGCCATGAGAGGTCGCTTGGGTGTGCGAGATATTTTTTCCTCAATAAAAACAAGCTCGAGACCCGATTCTTTGTACCCTGACCTCGTTGGGGACATGCATTAAGAAGGACAAGGAGGATACCGCTCTGATACCACTGATCCAGATTTTATGAGAATAAAAAAATGAGTATAGATTATTATCTAAATATTCTTAAAAAAAAATAACAGATATGCAGTAAAACTGGTTTCTATTCAACAAGGAAATAAGATGAAACTGTAAAATGCAGCGGAAAACAAGCTTGCTGGAATGGTGACGACTTATCTCTGAGAAGAGATGTGACGATTGCGCTCATTCACAAGAAGATGAATAAAATGAGGCTTTGAAGGCCTTTTTAAAATAAATATTAATTCCAAAACCCTAGACATCCAAAAACCTAACCCTAGGAGATGAAGCGCCAAAATTCATGTGGGCCCATTGGGGTAAGTTAGTACATCAGCTTCACGGGGTCGTAACTTTTGCATATGATCTCCATTTTAGGCACACGATAGGCCGTTGGAAAGGTATAACCAAGAAGAATGAGTTTTTACTAGCCTAGGTCAGCGCATTTGATAATAACATGGGCCCATAATCCCCAAAAAATGTCGTTTAGGGCCTAAAAACGACCCCAAAAGTTTGGAACTCAAAAAACTGCCAAAAAATTGCCAAGGTGGAAAACCGTTTTTCGAGCCAGTGGAATAGGTGGGTGGCCATTGATATCCACTTGGATCAATCCTACCTCCTTAATAAGTATTGGTCTCCATTGCATTGAATTCCCCCATCAAATGAGGAAATTTCTACTGAATTTGGCCCCGGGTGAGCCACTTGCCTTGGTGTAGGAGCTGCCCGGCTTTGACAACTTGATAAAGTTGGATCCTTTGCTGGTGAGTACCATTGACCTATTTTTTCACAATATGATCCATGGATTCCTGTTGTATGCAGTCTGGGTTGAGCTCTATTGGTCTCAGTTGTTCTGCTACCTCTGAAGTGTTCAATAATGGTGGGAAATAAGGCCGAAAGAGATCCACGTTGAACACTGGGTGAAAGCCAAGGAAAGGAGGAATATTGAGCTCAAAAGAATTATCACCCACAAACTTGGTGATGGTGTACAACCCATAATGGAGTGGGAGAATCTTCCGATGGGGTCCTCTAAGGCGTTCTTTCTGGAAGTGAAACCAAACTTTGTCGCCCACTTGAAACTTATGTGGCACCCGATGTTGATCATGGCACTGCTTATACTTGTCATTGGACTTATGTAGGATATCCTGAACCTATTGGAGGATGTGCTGGATCCACTCAATGAACTGGGTGGCTTTTTCAACTGCAGTTGGATCAAGAGATGAGTCAGTCGAGGTGACCACAAAGGGTAGTTCAACATCTATGGGACCCAATGGTTGGATTCCCAACCCCACCTGAAAGGGGATGTGACCAGTTGAGCTATGTAGGGATCAGTTGTAGCGATGCTAAACATAGGGAAGACTCTCATGCCATGTGAGAGGGTTCTTGGAATTATACATGCAATGGATATGCATGATCATTCAATTTACGACGTCGGTTTGGCCATCTATCTAGGAGTGGAAGGCCGTGAATTTGGTGAGCTTGGTGTCCAACAGTGACTAGAGGCTCGACAAGAATGTGATGAGAAATTGAATGTCCCAGTATGAGACAATGGTTTTTGGTATTCCAAAATTTACTCAGACGCATTCAAGGAAGACCTTGGTAGTGGCCTTTGTTGTGATGCTCTTCTTGTAGGTGACCAAAATTGTCATCTTAGAAAAGCGATCAACAACCATAAAAACAAAGTCATTGCCCCACTTGGTGGACGGGAGGCCCGACATGTAGTCCATTGATATGGATTCCCATGGCCTATCAGGTGTAGGCAAAGGGGTGTACGGGTCCTATTTCTTAGTGTTCGGTTTGGCAATAGCGCATGCAGTGTAGGACCTGATATACTTGCTGACCTCATGTCAAAGTTTCAACCATTAGAAATGTTTTTGCATCATTTCCACTTTCTTTTCGATGCCTAAGTGTTCTGCCACCTGACTATAGTGGGCTTCCCAGATCAGCTTCTCTTACTCACTTTATGGAATGAAGATATGGACCAGATGGCACAAAAACCCATTTTGAAGATGGAAATTATTGACAACTATGTTTTCTCCCAACATTTGGTAGGTGGTGGTGAAGTCTAGGTTTGTCTCATAGAGTTGGGGCCATCCAGAGGTCTCATGGCCACAAGAGTCTAGAACCGTGGTGAGTGCCATGACTGGTGGTCTGTTGAGGCAATCAACGACACGGTTGGTTCTACTTGTTTTATACTTTATGTTGAGGTGTAATTGTTGGAAGTATGTGGAACCCTTCTGATGTCAATCATTCTGCAATTTTCCTTGTGTTTGCATGAATTGTAGTGGCTTATGATCAATGTGGATTACTGTCTCCTTCCCAAGAATGTAATGTCTCCACTGGCGGCAGGCCCTCACAATGGAGTACATATCTTTGTCATAAGTAGGGTAATTATGGATAAAATATGATAGTGTCTCACTATGATAGGCCACTTGGTGGTCGTGCTGAGAGAGAACGACATCCACAACATAGTATGAAGCATCTGTCTCAATATCAAAGGGTTGCTAAAGGTCTGATAGTGAAAGTATTGGGGCTAAGTAGAAGTGCTGCTTCAAATAATCGAATGCTTGTTTTTGGGACCGACCTCACACAAATTTCTCCTTACCACCACCTCTGGTTATTTGGCTAAGGGCCCATGCAATATGGGAGAATCCCAGCACAAACCTGCGGTAGAAATTGGTAAGGCCTAAGAAGATCCGAAGCTCAGTGAGTGTGGTTGGGTCTAGCCTGTCACAGATGACTTGGATCTTGGTTGGATCCACATGTACACCATGCTGATCAAGGGTGTAGCCCAGGTAATGGACCCTGTCCATGCCGGAGGAGCATTTTTCCAAGTTGGTGTATTTCTTGTGCTTTCGCAGGGTGTGCAGAACCTGCTGACTATGCTGCAAGTGTTCTACCCAAGTCTTGCTGTAAATGAGAATGTCATTCAGATACACCACTAAAAAATTATTGGTGAATGGTCATAGGATATCGTCCATCAGCCTCATGAAAATGGTTGGAGAATTTTTCAAACCAAAGGGCATGACCAACCATTCAAAAATACCTTCCTTTGACTTGAAGGCAGTCTTCCATACATATGTGTGTTTTATCGGGACCTGGTGGTAGTCAGACTTCAGATCAATATTAATGAAGTATTTGGCCCCCATGAAATGATCAAGGAAGTCGTCGATTCGGGTAATCGGGTACCGGTTCTGATTGTGATTTTATTCAGGGCCCGATAATCAATGTAGAGTCGTCAGACTCCATATTTCTTATGTACCGACACAATTGGTCTCTCGCAAGGTGATGATATGGGATATATGTGCCCCTTGTGGAGCAGTTCTTGGATCTACCGCTTGATCTCCTCATTCTCTAACAGAGAGAGACGTTAGACTGGCCTATTGGGTAGTGGTGCACGGGGGGTCATATCGATGGGGTGCTTGACCTGATAGTGCAGAGGTACCCCGGGAGCTGAGGAGAAGATATCCAAGTATTCTTGCACAACCTTATCTACTTTCTTATGCTATGTGGATAGGTTGACCGCAGAGACCTTGGATGTGGTTGTGATCTTTCGCTCCTTCTGAGAGCGAATCACGAAGAAGACAAAATTCCCCGTCTGAGAAATGACCTCCCTGCATTGCTTGGCAGAGATCAAGGAAATAAAACTAGGTGGGACTGCCTTGGTTATCCTGTACAATTTATTGTTCAAAGTAAAAATAACACTGCGAGGCCTAGACTCATATAAAACATGGAATTTCCATAAATATGGTTGTCCCAAAAGAACATTACAAACTTCGAGATGGGAAACATCACACAATAGCTTGTCTTTGAAGGGCTAGATGTTGTATGACATGCGACATTGTTGGCTAATGTGGATGTCGCTTCCTTGGCGGAGCCATCCGATGGTGTAGGGATGTGGGTGCGGCATTGTAGGAAAGGAAAGTCACTTGAAAACCTCTGTTGAGATGAGGTTATTCTAGCTACCGTTATCAACGATGAAGTGTAGTGGGGTACCTTTCACCCACATCTATGAATGAAAAAGGAACTTTCCTTCCTCTGGCTCGTCTGGTTCACTAGGTTGGACCTTGGTGGTAGCAATGATAGCACTAGGTTCTGCATCAATGATCCAGATCCCCCTTTCTAGTTTTGACTCATAGTCAGAAACTGCATCTGATTCAGAGGCTTTCACCTCAGCCACGAGTGACTGATTTGAGTGGAAATCAACAGTGTTATGCTAGGGGCTCTTATGGAAGTTGCACCACTTCTCGATATCTTTCTTTGTCTTTCTAGTGTCCTTCTTTTCTTGTGGCCTATACTAGTTGACCTGAGGCGGTACTTATTTTCTCTTTCCTTTGTTCTATGGGTTGGGGATGCCTTTTCCTAGATTTTGCTGTGAGAGGTTCCTAGGCCCAAATTTTCATGTCTTTTGTTTGACCTTCTGCTCGATTTTGACGATATATCGGTAGGCCATGCCCAAGGATGATATGTCCAAAAACTCCATTTCGTCCTGGATGTATCTATGTAGGCCGCCATGATACTTGAGCACCAGATATCGCTCAAAATATTTGATACCCAACTTGGTGCGCAAGGTATGGAAGATATTTGTGAACTCAAACACTGCTTGGTCTCTTTCCTGCCACAGTGTGGTCCATTTTGTGTACAGGTCGTCATAACTTCCAACAGGGTAGTATTGTTCCTTAATAACATCCCTGAATTACTCCGAGGTGACCGCGACTATAAATAATGAGGGTTCCCTTGTTTCCTTTTTCTCGCAAAAAGTTTCCCACCAATATTTGACATGGGGAACAACTTTGAGGAGTGAAAATGTAATATTTTCTCTATTCAAGAAGTTATGGACAAAGAAATGCCCTTCTAGCAGATTCAACCATTGGTATACAACATCTGCATCTATATGACCTTCAAATATAGAAGTATTGAAGTTGATTTGTACCTTGAAGGGGGCAATGCCTTTGTTTGAGGAAGATGCATTGCCTGTTGGTAGTCGTCGAAGGATTTGCGAAAACTATATATCATCTCATTCCTCTGTTGCGTGAGGGCTTCTTTGAGCAACATTTTGAAGGGATCTCCTGTCTTGTCATCTTTATTTTCTCCTACCATGAGAGTTCACTTGGGCGTGCGAGATATTTTGTCCTCAAGAGAAACAAGCAAGAGACCCAATTCTTTGTACCCTGACCTCGTTGGGGACATGCATTAAGAAGAACAAGGAGTAGACCGCTACGATACCACTGATCCAGATTTTATGAGAAGAACGAATTGAATATAGATTATTATCAAAATATGCTTAACACATAATAATATATATACGGTAAAACTAATTTCTATTCAATAAGGAAATAAGATGAAACTATAAAATGCAGCGTAAAATAAGCTTGCTAGAATGGTGGTGACTTATCTCTGAGAAGAGATGTGATGGTTGTGCTCATTCGCAATAAGATGAATATAGTGAGGCTTTGAAGGAAGTGTTACAATAAATATGAAATCCAAAACCCTATACATCCAAAAACCTAACACTAGGAGATAAAGTGCCAAAAGTCACGTGGGCCCCGTTGGGGTAAGTTAGTAGATCAACTTCTCGGGGTCGCAACTTTTGCATACGATCTCCGTTTTAGGCGCACAATATCCTGTTGGAAAGGTCTAAATGTGAAGAATGATTTTTGACTACCCAAGTTTAGTTCCTATGGAAATTACTTGGGCCCTAGATCCCCAAAAAAACATCATTTAGGGCCTCAAAACGACCCCAGAAGTTTGGAACCCAAAAAAATGCCGAAAAACTACCAAGGTGGAAAACTGTTTTTTGAGCCAGTGGAATAGGTGGGTGGCCACTGATATCCACCTAGATCACAAAGTCACCTGCCATGTCAGCATCCATACGAATACCTATCATCTGTGCTTCCATGTGTTACACTGTCATTGGGCGACGTCAACATTCTGTACAACCACGTGTCGCGTCCGTGCAGTGCCACCTATCAATTTTTGATTGGTCCACATCATCCCCTAAAAATTCCAAAAATGAGTGACACATGTTACCTCCTTGTGCTGCCACATGTATCTGCTGATGTTATCATGACGTCATGCTGACGTCAATAGTACGACCTGTTGACTTTGACAAGTTGACGTTTTTTGCATGTTTGGGAAATCGATCAGAACATGATAACTTTTGCATACGGTGTCCATTTTTGGAAAAAAACATATGGATGGAATCAACACAACGATCCCGAGACAATGACGTTGGTTTCATATGATTCCGTGAACTTTGAGTTTTAGGCCTTCCTAGATCCATTTTGGATCATGCCTCCCCATTAAGAACTTTTGGTCCTCCAAAAGGGTATTAACCAGTCATCAAGTGTGGGATAGGCCACCGAACTTGTCCTTTGTATTTAAACTCTGGCTTGTGCACCTGTCACATCATAATTAATTTCAAAACAACCATGACAACTGAAAACATATTGTTATCCACTTGAACTCCTTCACACCTTACTAAAGCCACTACCATCCATGTTGAAAACATTAGCAGTGATAACATCAGAAATATGATTGAAACTGAACCAATATGTTTGATGGGATTACATGACAATAAATTATCTTGAAGAAAATTGTGATTGAATTTCCATTCTACAACCATCTCATGTTCATGCTTAAGATCAACTCCTTCACTTGGCACAATTATAGGTGTGTTTCTTGCATAAGATTCCTTCCTTAATTGTTCCATTATTTGAAGAGTGTTGGCATAGAGGTAGACCCAGGGTTTAGCTCTAAAAATGCACCAACAAGCCCTAACTACTGGCCCTTTCGGCAAAACCTGTGAAACAGATGCAGTCTCACCCGAAGTAGCGGTAGGGGGTTGCAAGACACATGTTCCTACAACTAGAGGAAATGCAAAGTGGGTCCAAAACAACAACGCAACATCTAGATATCATTTACCCACTCAAACCTACTTCGCACAATTATATCTAAGATATAGCACAATGATGCAATAACAGAGTAATCATAAGGCAAAAGAACACAAGATCAATCCCACAGAACAACAAGATATACGTGGTTCACCCTCTCCCTAGGGCTACATCCACATAACCACGTTTCTTGATATTATAGAAAAACATACAACTCTATCTGCACTCTTAGCTAGCAGATCTCTCTCTCTCTTTCTCTTCTCCTCTCTCCTCCGTGTGCACCCAGGTGTAGGGTTGATCTTCGCACCCAACTGAAGATATTACAATACATAATGCTCTCTCACCCAACACTTCTCTCTCTCAACAACAATAATCACTCATTACATCATTGACCCCATCCTAGGTCTTCTTGAACTTTATTTATACATTACAATGACTCTCAGACAACCTTAGGCCGAAACCTAGGTGTCAAAACCCTAAAATTCCAAAACCCTAGGTGTCTAAAACCCTAGCTCAACTTGACCTGCGTTTTTAGGGATTTTCCAGTCTGTCTTTCCTTCTTTCCTGTGAGGTGCTCCAAATCATCTATTGGTTGAGTTTTCCATGATCCATCTTCCTTGATGATCTATCTTCCTTGGTCTTCTCTTTCAACAACTCTCTTTCTCTTACTTCGCTCCTTCTTTTCTGCTTCTTTGGCCACTTCGACCCAATATCAATTAATGTGCTTTCCGCACAGTTCATACTTCATGTTTCTTTCCTTAATCTTCACAACCTTCCATAACCAAGGGCCAACATTCCCCCAAAAATCACATGTGATTCGTCTCGAGGCACTTAAGGTCTGAACCTTCTGTTTCAATTTGACTTCAGACTGCGCGGGGTAGCCTGTTATTTCCACTTTGTCCCTTTTTTCCTTGTGTAGACTGTATTTTCTGTGTCTGGTACCCAGTTTTAACTACACCTGGTACCTAGACCCATCTCCTTCTGCTTTTACTGAGATATGCGAGGCAACTGGTTGTCATAGTACAATTTCAACTGGCTCCCATTCACTAAACCTTCCTTCCACTCTCCATTGAGTGTATTCAACTGCGTAGCTCCTCCTTCTGTAACATAGATGACCTCAAATGGCCCAAGCCAATGTGTTCTTAATTTCCTTGGATGCTTCATGAACTTGCTGTCATATAT
>JASDQU010586502.1:34747-44829 GCA_032191745.1 Picea mariana | reverse complement strand
GTGGATAAATAAACAAGTGTTTATATCTCTATTAAGGTTCTTTATCTTTCCTACGTGAATCAATAAGTAATCTTTGTTAAAATATTCATGTTGATTTTTTTCTATACTTCATGTGTATTTTGAGAATAATTCTTTGGTAAAGAATCATGTGGACATCGTTCTATATGTTCTACACATTTCCAAGATTAGACTCTATTTTTAGATATCCTTCCTAGAAAACCAAGAGTCATAGTTGTAGGGTGCGATTTGTGTCTCAGTGTTTCCAAACAAAGATTCTTTTCCAATAAATCCCTCTGCATTATAACTCAAATCCAAAAACTATTTGAGCAATTTCCCCATGACTTTGGATTTCCACGGTAGGCACACCATCATCCATCTTCATTACCACTCTAAGAATCTAATGGGTTGTGCACAAAAATTGTATGATGGTTGAATTCGATCAAATCACACTAACATATACTATATATAGACATATGGGCGCTGATATTTTATCATGTCCCACAAACAATACAAAGATCTTAGAGCTCTCTGTGATGGACAATTGGAATTCTAATATGGATGAGATATGTTGTGACATCCGTACAATGACCTTGATAAACCATCCAAATTTTTTGAGATCGTATTGTTCATTTGTAGTATATCATAATCTTTGGTTTGTAATTCCATATATGGCCAGATGTTGTTGTCTTCATCTAATGCAATAGTTCTACCAAAATGGCCTTGAAGAGCTAGTTATTGTAGTTTCTTGCTTCAAGTTTTAAAGTCAATAGACTATCTCCACAATCAAGGATAGATGCATGGAAATTCCAAGTAGTTGGGGATGTTACAAAAAGGGATAAGCCTAAATATTGGGTTTCGTGTATATCTTGAAGTGRAATTGATGTATATGTGAAAGACATTTATTGAATTTTATGTGTTAAACCTCAAGACAAACACCAAAAGCAATGTCCAGGAGACATTCMAATTAATATTGTGTCTTTTGAAATAAMTTTGCATCAGGCACAACTATCACAATAATTTCTAAATTTAGATAGCTCTCAAAGAAAAGAAGAGGTAATGACAATCATTAATAAAAAAAAAAAATACCATCTTAAAGGAGAAACAATCAACTATTAAAACAATGATATCTAGAACATAATAAAAATTGGGAGTGACTACATTTTGKGTCCATTAGAAAATAATTTGACTTCTTGGATAAATAAAATATCATAGTGGGTTTCAATGAGACGGATTTTATTTGCTATGAGTTATATTTTCATGAATTAATGTCTCCAGGTCATCCCTTATTAAGGAGGGTCCATTACTATATAAGAAATCCAAGATTCTAGTAAACATAGAAGTAGGAGAAATATCATAAGACATGGAAAGTGACTAGTAGGATCACATGTTAAACTGAGTAATATTCTAGTGTGTTATTATGACTAACATTTCTCAAGGTAGAGAAGACACTTAATCTATTGTAAAATAATGTTGATTATGTATTTATTGAAGGAAATTGTCCTAATTATGATCCCACACCTAATCATGGGTTGCAATGGAGTACTTTTACAAGATATGTGTTGATAAATTCATGATCAAAGACAAAAATCTCAAGAACACACAAGTGATAAATTGATAGTCTACAAATATGTTAGCATGCGAGCTTAGTCGTTCAAAAGTGGTATGTAATGGGTGTTAGTCGTTGGATTTTCCTTATTTATAGAGATTTAGTGTTACTAGTGTTCTTTTACTTCATTATCATTAACACACACACACACACACACACACACACACATACACACAAATATATATATCATGTACTGAGCAGTACCAGAATAAACAATATACAAAAATCACACAAGAGATTTATCTTGGGAAAACCCCAAATGGGAGAAAAACCCAACA
The DNA here is from genome assembly GCA_032191745.1 of Picea mariana. Taxonomy (NCBI): domain Eukaryota; kingdom Viridiplantae; phylum Streptophyta; class Pinopsida; order Pinales; family Pinaceae; genus Picea; species Picea mariana. Next base: position 42,945 of record JASDQU010586502.1, on the reverse strand, counting down.
ACCTTTCTTAGATATATTTCATTCACAAAGAAATTCTAATAAGATAAACCCTAACACAAGTGAAAAATTAACCAGAAATACCACCCTAGATGCAGCAACAACACCAGACAAAGTTAGCGCACCTCCTTGAGGAGTAGCACACAAGAGAGAGATACAAAAAGACTGAACAAGAAGAAACTGGGTCACTACAACAATTGCGTCTCCTTCTCCAAACTTGTGCCTTGATTGCGTGTAGCTGGGAGAGTGTGATGAGTGAACAAATGAGCTAAGGAGCCTCCTATTTATAGTCTTATTTTCCTTCTAGCTGGGCTGAATTCTCTTATGGGAAGGTGTCTTTTCATTATACTTTATTATTTTGGGCTAACTTCTCTTCTAGGGTATTTCAACATCTATCCAATGGCTCTCTTGCTTCCAGAATATTCTTTGCATATAATAAATGTCATCTAGGAGGTAAAGATCCTCTAGAAGTTACCAAAACATCAACACTCCCTCTTAGCTAGGGAGGCATATTTTACGATGTCTTCATATGGTACTCCACTGACTACTATACAATATTCTAGCAAGCACATAGCTGTTACAATGCCTTTGGTAGTTCGAATCATTAGGAACAGTCTCTAGGATCAAACAATATCACACACAGCTACATCCAAATGATCTGGTAATCTCCATGACAATCAGTTAGTAGCACACAACTACTACAATGCCATCCAATAGATCAAAACTACTTCCAAGTAGTACACAACTACTGTCCAGTGGCGCATAGTCATTGCTAGTGGAACACATCCATTGTAGTATCACACAACTACTTTCCAGAGTCACACAACCTCCGCCAGTGGAACACATCCACTGAGGTAGCACACAACTACTATCCGGAGTCACACAATCTCCACCAGTGGAACACATCCACCAAAGTAGCACAAAGCTACTATCCAGAGTCACACAACCTCTACCAATGGAACACATCCATCGAAGTAGAACACATATAATGCCTAAAGTTACACAACCTCCACCAGTGGAACACATCCACCAAATTAGCACACAAATATTTTCCGGAATTACACAACCTCCACCATAGTCTTACGATTATGTGTGTGATGTTTCTTCTCTCAGCAGGTCCAACAATGCATTACCCCCTTAGTCACCTCACGTGACTGATCCATGGAACCTTTGGCCAAAGGGGCTAGTATGCATGAGAATAAACAACACACCTTCCTCTCAACGAGGGTGAACATTTGACAACACTCCAAGCTTGTCTCTAAAGTACTCATACTTCACTCTTGACAAGGGCTTGGAGAGAATGTCTGCTATCTTCTCATCTGTGGATAGGTACTGGAGCTCCACAACTCCTCTTTGCACCATGTATCAGATGTAATGATATTTTATCTCTATAAATTTAGACATGTCATGGAATAAACGGTTCTCGGTAAGTTGTACGCAACTTTGATTGTCACAATGTATCAAGGTTGGCTCTAATTCTAGATCAAATATCCTGACTAGCAACTTCCAGAGCCACATTGCTTCATGACTTTCCATGCTTGTTGTGATATACTCTGCTTCTGATTTACTGAGTTCCACTAATGTTTGCTTCCTACTCAACCATGAGATCATGCCTGATCCCAGACTAAAAAAACATCCGGAAGTACTCTTGTGATCCACTGCACTCCCTGCCCAATCAGAATATGTATATCCATGCAACTTCATATCTTGACCCAAGATAAATCTCAATCCATATCCAATCGTACCATGAAGGTACCTCAACATATGCTTTGCTTCCATCTAATATACCTATCTAGGTTCAACCATGTGTTGACTCAAGGTATTCACTGCAAAGCATATTTCAAGCCTGGTACATCAAGGATCCAATTAGTTGTTTTTACATCGTGGGGTCCACCAAATTTGAATATTTTTCACTCAAGAGCTTCAAATTTATCATCATACGTGTGGTCATGGACTTGCAGTCCATCATCCTGAATTTCTTCAGGATATCAATAATATATTTTCCTTGGCTACAGAAAATATCATTTGATCTCTGCCACACTTCCAATATCAAGAAGTAATGCATCAAGCCTAGATTCTTAATCTCGAACTTTGAAGCGAGCTCCCTCTTACACCCATCAATGAGATTCTCGTCTCCTGTTAGAAACATGTCATCTACATATAGAAACAAGATCAATGGGCATCCATCCTCAACCTTATAGTAAAGGTTAGGATCTACCTCACTCTTGGTAAATCCCAAGCTCATCAAATATCCATGCATCCTGGCATACCATTCCCTGGGTGCTTGCTTCAGCTCGTACAAGGCCTTCTTCAATTTGCACACATGGGACTCCTTCCCATGGATCACGAAGCCTTGTGGTTGTTCTATGTACACTTATTCCTCTATTAAACCATTCAATAAATAAGTCTTGACATCCATCTGGTGTAATTTCCATCCCATTGAGGAAGCAATCACAATGATCGATCTAATGGAAGTGTATTTTTCTACAGGAAAAAAGGTTTCATGATAGTATTCTCCCTCTTTCTGGTGGAACCCTCTAGCCACAAACCTTGCCTTGTACTTCTCTATGCTTCCATCTGCAACATGCTTGATCTTGTAGATCCATATGGAAGTCACAACTGAATTTCCTTCTGGTCTCGGAACGACCTACCATACATCATTCTTCATGATGGGTTGATACTCCTCTATCATGATATCCTTCCATTTTGGCTTCTTGGAAAATTCTTCAAAAGTGGAAGGCTTTGAATCAATGATGTTGCTCATTAGTGCCACATACATCAAAAACTTATGTGGTCTCTTTCTCTCTCTAAAGGATCCTTTCGGAGCTACATGTCCTTCATCTTCCTGCAAGGTGTTCTGTTGGCCTTGAACCATTTGTTGGATTTATATTATACTCCTTTTACTTATGGTTCTTTATGGGATATCTTGGTTCTACCTTCCTATCATAGATTGAACTTGGTTCATATTTGATAAGCTCCCAACAAATCCCTCTAAAAATATTAGCCCTTTTCGAAGACCAGAAGGAAACGCAACACACAGAGTGTGCTACGCAGTCTCACCCAAGATAGCTCTATGGGTGGATGCAATACTCAGGTGCTTGCAACCAAGAAATGAGTGGAGATATGCAGTTGTACTTTGTAATCTTTATTCATTCAGTCTAACATCTAACTATAACAGTCATTCTATCCATGCATGTGGAATACCAGATCTACTAGTTCATTCATTCATCTAACATTCAACATTTAACAATAAATAAAGATGCATACATTCATTGACATAACACATGTGTTACCGTGGTTCACCCCTTCTTGGGATACGTCCATAAAGATCTGGCTCTCGGGCTTCTTATTATGGTTCATTATTATATCACACCGTGCATGTTTACATTCTTGGATCTCACTCTCATCAAATGGCTCCTCGATCCTTGCGAGGCTGACTAGATTGCACCAGGCTCCTCAGCCTGTGACCTAACCCTTGGGATCTAGTCACTCACTACTTTCCCAGCTCACCATCCTAATGACTCGTACAGTTCTTGCAATTCTCTCTTCTTCTCTATTGATCTCTCCCTCTATTTCTTCTAAGTACTACTTATTTATATCCTTGGCTCATCAACCATTACAATACATTAAAAAAACCCTAACCCTAGTGTCGTTAGGTATTCCTTGCATGCACACCTTGCCTCCTCCGCTTGCACGTGCTGCTTTTCCTCCCAGATGTCTTTTCCTCCTTGAATTCTTCTCTTCCAAAAATAGATTTTTCTCCTGACTAGGCCTGCATCTAAAATGCCCCCAACACTAACATGTGGCTCGTACTGAGCCACCTAAACCTTGTGCACTTCTTCAACAACTCCTGCGAGAGTCTGGAACTTCTCTGTGAGTTCCTGTGCTTGTGTTTGAGCCTGCACAATATTTTCTCTGAGTGTGTCCACTACTTGCGCTGTAACCTCCTAGCTGATCATCACTATGCACTCTACCTGCATTTGTGCCATGTTCTTCTTTGCCTCTTCTTCCTACACAATGACCTCCAATGCCCACTCTTGGAGCGGTTTCATTTGATCTTGTTGATCCTTCTTCCATGTCTACACGACTATGAGTTATGCTTGAAACTTATTCATATCCTGTACTCCTTTGAGGTGTTCAATGATCAACATCATCTTCTGCCTCTGCTTGAGGTCTTGTATAGATGCACTTATCTTCTCCTCTTTCTGGTTCCACTGCTGGACCTGTTGATCCTCTTCCAACTTTGTCCATAGCTGTGTTGCTTTATCGAACAAGTTGGCAGCTTCGCGGACCTGTCTCTCCATATCCTCTATATGTGTTGTTGCTTCCTGCTTCCTCTACTCCTTCACCTCTGGGGAAGTGGTAGGGATGAGCTATTCCCATATGTGATCGATATCCTACCTATATTGATCATTTTTCTGTACAATCTGATCAATCTTCTGCATCGTCGTGACCTCTGTTGTCTGCACGCTCTTTGGAATTTTTTCATAGGCTACAAACAATCCATGCTCGAGCCTATCCACACGATGTTTCTCGTCTTTGGTCTCGATCTTGACCTACTCGAGCACTAATTCCAACTCTTCTCTACTGTCCTTCATGTGCTACAGTTTTGTTGCATTTGTGCGTGCGCATGACCGTACCTCCTGCGCGATGTTGACTTGCAGTTTATACAATGCCTTGGTTGGTATCTGCATCATTACCAACTATATTTGGGCCAAATATTTCAAGGGTTTATGACCCACAATTTCATCCATGCGCAACATGCTTGGTGTAATGTGAAAATTCAAGCTCTCCTGTGCCATCATCTGGATTGTATCCTACTCGCTTGGCACAACCTTGGCTCCTGTCTGTGATGCTGCGGAGACTGATTCTATTCCTCTACCATCCCTCTGTGTTTCTCTGATTTTTTCAAGGAGCTACCTCATGTCTTCCAGCTAATCCTGAATCCTGTCCCTTTGGCACCGAGCTTCATCAAAATCCTTCGTTATTCGATCCTGGACCATTTGGGCCTCGAGGTCTGCGTCGTCCTCCATGATTGTATATTCTAGTGGCGTTTTGTGTGCCTTAGATTTCTTGCACACACCCCCTGTTTTTATAATTGGCCTCTTGATCTGGCCTTCCTCCTATTGAGTAGCACTTGATGTTGTCCCTTGTGTTGTCTCAGTTTATTTTTCTTGATCCTTTGGTGCTTGGGTGTTTTTCTTCTTCCCTGCCTGGGTGCCTTTCTTGGACACTCCCCTTTTCTTCTATTGCATTGGGTTTTGACCTATCCTTGGCTTATTGGGCACCATTTTTTCTCCTGCATGTGTCTGTTCCTTCTCTACCTCTGCCTCCTTACCCACGGAAATCTCTTTATTCAAGTCTGGAATCCTCCAGTCATCGTGCCAGTCCCTGACGACCATTTCTACGTCCTCTTACTTGATGCAGTACCACAGTTGTAGCCATTGGTTCTCGATATCCTTTTGTGCTTGGATCCATACTGTATGCCTGGTTTCTTTAAAATTGGCTATGCCCTGATATTGCATGACCACTTCTGGTGTAATCCGCCAAGTGTTGTCGATGTTTTCCTGCAAGTCGTTGCAATACCATGCGAACATGCCTACATTCTCACTTTTGTTCTTGGGGTCTGAAGTACTCCACATCGACAAGTATCATGTTTCACGACAATGATTGGATCTCTCATCAAAATATGTATACTTAGGCTCATGCCATCCGACCAAAGCGATTAAGACGAGGAGCCAAGAATAGTGAAATTATGTCCCGAGGTCCTGCGCATCCTTGCAGTCTTCCAGGAACATATTTAACAAGTATGGGGCCCAGCTAAGTACAATTCCTCCCACACACTATGCTACTGCTGTGATGACCCCGACAGGGACTTCCTCCTTGCGACACTTCCTGAGTAACTTGCACACCATGATTGTTTTGGCCATCCTTGTGGATGCGTCACTAATGCGCTTAATTATGATTCTGCGCGACCCTCTTTCTGTATCATACGTCTTCTTCATTTCCTTGACCAGTGCCTTTTCCTTCATTTTGTCATCGAGGTACTGTGTGAGTGTCTCCCCTCGAGACAAAATCCCTGTAATATATGTAATGAGTTATACGTCTATCGAGATGGGTTCTTCCACCCATAGGTATCCTCCGTGGGTAATAGCCATCAGTTGCTTGACGCAGTTGGTTACGTTTAGGGCCCTTCCAAAGTGTGAGATATCCAACATGCCTAAAATCCCGGTTTTGGCCAGTCTGGTTGCCCACTGTTTTGGTTGGTTAATTGGTTAGCCGAAGTGTCCTATACCCACAATATCTAGGTAAACTTTCTTGGAAAAATATGAAAAATTGTCTATATTAGTTACATCATGATCCGAGTATTGTAATTTTTCCACGTGGCCTAACATGTTACCTACTACACGTACCCCATCCAGAATGTGCGACAAGAATATGGTTGTGGCATCCTGTCTGTGCGATAATCTTGCTACTGGCCATTTTCCCTTCTGCTGTGGTTGATGACTTGAGGTTCCAACCTCCATTGTTCTCTCTTCTGCATATTCCTCTGCTCGTCCTGTGACATCTTCTACTATGCCCTCCTGTGGCTGCTCCGTCACGATAGTGTGCGATGCAACAAAACCATTTGTTGGATTTAGATTATACTCCTTTTACTTATGGTTCTTTATGGGATATCCTGGTTCTACCTTCCTATCATAGATTGACCCTATTCATATTTTATAAGCTCCCAACAAAATCCCTCTAAAACTATCGAAGGAAATGCAACACACAGAGTGTACTACATAGTCTCACCCTAGATAACTCTATGGGTGGCTGAAATACTCAGGTGTTTGCAACCAGGGAATGAGTGGAGATCTGTGGTTGTACTCTATAATATTTATTCATTCATTCTAACATCTAACTATAACAATAATTCTATCCATGCATGTGGAATACCAGGTCTACTACTTCATTCATTCATCTAACATTCAACATTTAACAACAAATAAAGATGCATACATTCAGTCACATAACACAGGTGTTACCGTGGTTTACCTCCTCTTGGGCTACATCCACAAATATCTGGCTCTTAGGCTTCTTATTATGGTTCATTAGTATATCACACCATGCATGTTTACATTCTTGTATATCACTCTCCTCAACATGCTCCTCGATCCCTGCGAGGCTGACTAGATCACACCAGCCTCCTTAGCCTGCGACCTAACCCTTGGGATCAAGTTGCTCACTACTTTCCTAGCTCACCAGCCTAATGACTCCTACAGTTCTTACAATTCTCTCTTATTCTCTGTTGATCTCTCCCTCTCGTCCTTCTAAGTGCTACTTATTTATATCCTTGGCTCATCAGCCATTACAATCCATTACAAAAACTCTAACCCTAGCATTGTTAGGTATTCTTTGCATGCACGCTTCACCTGATCCGCTTGCACATGCTGCTTTTCTTTCCAACTATATTTTCCTCCTTGCATGCTTCTCTTCCAAAAATAACATTTTCTCTTGACTAGGCATGCATCCAACATGTTGCAAAGCCAATATGGTCTCTTCATAGTAGCCACAGCTTCTTCAGGTATATCTACATGTATTTATGACTCTACCATATCATTTTTAACTTCTGTGATGGTTTCTTCAGGTGTAGAGTCTACCATGACTGCATATTTGGGAGCCTCTTTCTCTATTTGGTCCTCATCTATGTGAGATTTCCTTGATCTTATGAAGGATTCAACTTCTTCAAATGTTACATTCCCACTGATCTTGATCTGTCTCTTCCCTGGAATGTAAATTCTATAGGCCTTCGAAGTCTTACTATATCCAATGAATGTGTCGTTCTTTCTTGAAGGTTCCAATTTCGTTTTCTTTTCCTTGGGAACATGTATAAATACTTGACAACAAAAAATCCTCAAGTGACTGACTTCTGAATTCTTTTCAGTAAACACCTCTTCATGTGTCTTGTTCCCCAACATATTATGAGGGCTTCTTTTCTGCACGTATACAACCGTACTAGATGCTTCTGACCATAGATGCATGGGTAGGCCCTGGTCATGCATCATTTCTTTTGCTGCTTCTATGATGGATTTATTCTTTCTTTCTACAACTGCATTCTGCTGGGGGTTGTAGGGAGTTGTAAGCTCCCTCTTAATCCTTACCTCTTGGAAAAAGTCTTTAAAATCCTTTGAGTTTTACTCACCTCCATTGTCAGATCA
>JASDQU010586502.1:17577-29870 GCA_032191745.1 Picea mariana | reverse complement strand
GTCCATTAGAAAATAATTTGACTTCTTGGATAAATAAAATATCATAGTGGGTTTCAATGAGACGGATTTTATTTGCTATGAGTTATATTTTCATGAATTAATGTCTCCAGGTCATCCCTTATTAAGGAGGGTCCATTACTATATAAGAAATCCAAGATTCTAGTAAACATAGAAGTAGGAGAAATATCATAAGACATGGAAAGTGACTAGTAGGATCACATGTTAAACTGAGTAATATTCTAGTGTGTTATTATGACTAACATTTCTCAAGGTAGAGAAGACACTTAATCTATTGTAAAATAATGTTGATTATGTATTTATTGAAGGAAATTGTCCTAATTATGATCCCACACCTAATCATGGGTTGCAATGGAGTACTTTTACAAGATATGTGTTGATAAATTCATGATCAAAGACAAAAATCTCAAGAACACACAAGTGATAAATTGATAGTCTACAAATATGTTAGCATGCGAGCTTAGTCGTTCAAAAGTGGTATGTAATGGGTGTTAGTCGTTGGATTTTCCTTATTTATAGAGATTTAGTGTTACTAGTGTTCTTTTACTTCATTATCATTAACACACACACACACACACACACACACACACATACACACAAATATATATATCATGTACTGAGCAGTACCAGAATAAACAATATACAAAAATCACACAAGAGATTTATCTTGGGAAAACCCCAAATGGGAGAAAAACCCAACAACCTTTCTTAGATATATTTCATTCACAAAGAAATTCTAATAAGATAAACCCTAACACAAGTGAAAACTTAACCAGAAATACCACCCTAGCTGTAGCAGCAACACCAGACAAAGTTAGCGCACCTCCTTGAGGAGTAGCACACAAGAGAGAGATACAAAAAGACTGAACAAGAAGAAACTGGGTCACTACAACAATTGCGTCTCCTTCTCCAAACTTGTGCCTTGATTCCGTGTAGCTGGGAGAGTGTGACGAGTGAACAAATGAGCTAAGGAGCCTCCTATTTATAGTCTTATTTTCCTTCTAGCTGGGTTGAATTCTCTTATGGGAAGGTGTCTTTTCATTATACTTTATTATTTTGGGATAACTTCTCTTCTAGGGTATTTCAACATCTGTCCAATGGCTCTCTTGCTTCCAGAATCTTCTTTGCATATAATAAATGTCATCTAGGAGGTAAATATCCTCTAGAAGTTACCAAAACATCAACACTCCCTCTTAGATAGGGAGGCATATTTTACGATGTCTTCATATGGTACTCCACTGACTACTATACAATATGCTAGCAAGCACATAGCTGCTACAATGCCTTTGGTAGTTCGAATCATTAGGAACAGTCTCTGGGATCAAAAAATATCACACACAACTACATCCAAATGATCTGGTAATCTCCATGACAATCAGTTAGTATCACACAACTACTACAATGCCATCCAATAGATCACAACTACTTCCAAGTAGTACACAACTACTGTCCAGTGGCGCATAGTCATTGCTAGTGGAACACATCCATTGTAGTATCACACAACTACTTTCCAGAGTCACACAACCTCCGCCAGTGGAACACATCCACTGAGGTAGCACACAACTACTATCTGGAGTCACACAATCTCCACCAGTGGAACACATCCACCAAAGTAGCACAAAGCTGCTGTCCGGAGTCACACAACCACTACCAATGGAACACATCCATCGAAGTAGCACATATACTGCCTAAAGTTACACAACCTCCACCAGTGGAACACATCCACCAAATTAGCACACAAATATTTTCCAGAATCACACAACCTCCACCATAGTCTTACGATTATGTGTGTGATGTTTCTTCTCTCAGCAGGTCCAACAATGCATTACCCCCTTAGTCACCTCACGTGACTAATCCATGGAACCTTTGGCCAAAGGGGTTAGTATGCATGAGAATAAAAAACACACCTTCCTCTCAACGAGGGTGAACATTTGACAACACTCCAAGCTTGTCTCTGAAGTACTCATACTTCACTCTTGACAAGGGCTTGGAGAGAATGTCTGCTATCTTCTCATCCGTGGATATGTACTGGAGCTCCACAACTCCTCTTTGCACCATATATCAGATGTAATGATATTTTATCTCTATAAATTTAGACATGTCATGGAATAAACGGTTCTCAGTAAGTTGTACGCAACTTTGATTGTCACAATGTATCAAGGTTGGCTCTAATTCTAGATCAAATATCCTGACTAGCAACTTCCAGAGCCACACTGCTTCACAACTTTCCATGCTTGTTGTGATATACTCTGCTTCTGATTTACTGAGTTCCACTAATGTTTGCTTCCTACTCAACCATGAGATCATGCCTAATCCCAGACTAAAACAACATCCGGAAGTACTCTTGTGATCCACTGCACTCCCTGCCCAATCAGAATATGTATATCCATGCAACTTCATATCTTGACCCGAGATAAATCTCAATCCATATCCAATCGTACCATGAAGGTACCTCAACATATGCTTTGATTCCATCCAATATACCTATCTAGGTTCAACCATGTGTTGACTCAAGGTATTCACTGCAAAGAATATTTCAAGCCTGGTACATCAAGGATCCAATCAGTTGTTTGTACATCGTGGGATCCACCAAATTTGAATATTTTTCACTCAAGAGCTTCAAATTTATCATCATAGGTGTGGTCATGGACTTGCAGTCCATCATCCTGAATTTCTTCAGAATCTCAATAATATATTTTCCTTGGTTACGGAAAATATCATTTGATCTCTGCCACACTTCCAATATCAAGAAGTAATGCATCAAACCTAGATTCTTAATCTTGAACTTTGAAGCGAGCTCCCTCTTACACCCATCAATGAGATTCTCGTCTCCTGTTAGAAACATGTCATATGCATATAGAAACAAGATCAATGGGCATCCATCCTCAACCTTATATTAAAGGTTAGGATCTACCTCACTCTTGGTAAATCCCAAGCTCATCAAATATCCATGCATCCTCGCATACCATTCCCTGGGTGCTTGCTTCAGCTCGTACAAGGCCTTCTTCAATTTGCACACATGGGACTCCTTCCCATGGATCACGAAGCCTTGTGGTTGTTCTATGTACACTTATTCCTCTATTAAACCATTCAATAAACAAGGCTTGACATCCATCTGGTGTAATTTCCATCCCATTGCGAAAGCAATCACAATGATCGATCTAATGGAAGTGTATTTTTCTACAGGAAAAAAGGTTTAATGATAGTATTCTCCCTCTTTCTGGTGGAACCCTCTAGCCACAAACCTTGCCTTGTACTTCTCTATGCTTCCATCTGCAACATGCTTGATCTTGTAGATCCATATGGAAGTCACTACTGAATTTCCTTCTGGTCTCGGAACGACCTCCCATACATCATTCTTCATGATGGGTTGATACTCCTCTATCATGACATCCTTCCATTTTGGCTTCTTGGAAAATTCTTCAAAAGTGGAAGGTTTTGAATCAATGATGTTGCTCATTAGTGCCACATACATCAAAAACTTATGTGGTCTCTTTCTCTCTCTAAAGGAGCCTTTCGGAGCTACATGTCCTTCATCTTCCTGCAAGGTGTTCTATTGGCCTTGAACCATTTGTTGGATTTATATTATACTCCTTTTACTTATGGTTCTTTATGGGATATCTTGGTTCTACCTTCCTATCATAGATTGAACTTGGTTCATATTTGATAATCTCCCAACAAATCCCTCTAAAAATATTAGCCCTTTTCGAAGACCAGAAGGAAACGCAACACACAGAGTGTGCTACGTAGTCTCACCCAAGATAGCTCTATGGGTTGATGCAATACTCAGGTGCTTGCAACCAGGAAATGAGTGGAGATATGCAGTTGTACTTTGTAATCTTTATTCATTCAGTCTAACATCTAACTATAACAGTCATTCTATCCATGCATGTGGAATACTAGATCTACTAGTTCATTCATTCATCTAACATTCAACATTTAACAATAAATAAAGATGCATACATTCAGTGACATAACACATGTGTTACCGTGGTTCACCCCTTCTTGGGATACGTCCATAAAGATCTGGCTCTTGGGCTTCTTATTATGGTTCATTATTATATCACACCGTGCATGTTTACATTCTTGGATCTCACTCTCATCAAATGGCTCCTCGATCCTTGCGAGGCTGACTAGATTGCACCAGGCTCCTCAGCCTGTGACCTAACCCTTGGGATCTATTCACTCACTACTTTCCCAGCTCACCATCCTAATGACTCGTACAGTTCTTGCAATTCTCTCTTCTTCTCTATTGATCTCTCCCTATATTTCTTCTAAGTACTACTTATTTATATCCTTGGCTCATCAACCATTACAATCCATTAAAAAAACCCTAACCCTAGTATCGTTAGGTATTCCTTGCATGCACACCTTGCCTCCTCCGCTTGCACGTGCTGCTTTTCCTTCCAGATGTCTTTTCCTCCTTGAATTTTTCTCTTCCAAAAATAGATTTTTCTCCTAACTAGGCCTGCATCTAAAATGCCCCCAACACTAACATGTGGCTCGTACTGAGCCACCTAAACCTTGTGCACTTCTTCAACAACTCCTGCGAGAGTCTGGAACTTCTCTGTGAGTTCCTGTGCTTGTGTTTGAGCCTGCACAATATTTTCTCTGAGTGTGTCCACTACTTGTGCTATAACCTCCTAGCTGATCATCACTATGCACTCTGCCTGCATTTGTGCCATGTTCTTCTTTTCCTCTTCTTCCTACACAATGACCTCCAATGCCCACTCTTGGAGTGGTTTCATTTGATCTTGTTGATCCTTCTTCCGTGTCTACACGGCTATGAGTTATGCTTGCAACTTATTCATATCCTGTACTCCTTTGAGGTGCTTAGTGATCAACATCATCTTCTGCCTCTGCTTGAGGTCTTGTATAGATGCACTTATCTTCTCCTCTTTTTGGTTCCACTGCTGGACTTGTTGATCCTCTTCCAACTTTGTCCATAGCTGTGTTGCTTTATCGAACAAGTTGGCAGCTTCGCGGACCTGTCTCTCCATATCATCTATCTGTGTTGTTTCTTCTTGCTTCCTCTACTCCTTCACCTCTGGGGAAGTGGTAGGGATGAGCTATTCCCATATGTGCTCGATATCCTACCTATATTGATCATTTTTTTGTACAATCTGATCAATCTTCTGCATCGTCGTGACCTCTGTTGTCTGCACGCTCTTTGGAATTTTTTCATAGGCTACAAACAATCCATGCTCGAGCCTATCCACATGATGTTTCTCGTCTTTGGTCTCGATATTGACCTACTTGAGCACTAATTCAAACTCTTCTCTGCTGTCCTTCATGTGCTACAGTTTTGTTGCATTTGTGCGTGCGCATGACCGTACCTCCTGCGCAATGTTGAGTTGCAGTTTATACAATGCCTTGGTTGGTATCTGTGTCATTACCAACTATATTTGGGCCAAATATTTCAAGGGTTTATGACCCACAATTTCATCCATGCGCAACATGCTTGGTGTAATGTGAAAATTCAAGCTCTCCTGTGCCATCGTCTGGATTGTATCCTACTCGCTTGGCACAACCTTGGCTCCTGTCTGTGATGCTGCGGGGACTGATTCTATTCCTCTACCATCCCTCTGTGTTTCTCTGATTTTTTCAAGGAGCTACCTCATGTCTTCCAGCTAATCCTGAATCCTGTCCCTTTGGCACCGAGCTTCATCAAAATCCTTCGTTATTCGATCCTGGACCATTTGGGCCTCGAGGTCTGCGTTGTCCTCCATGATCGTATATTCTAGTGGCGTTTTGTGTGCCTTAGATTTCTTGCGCACACCCCCTATTTTTATAATTGGCCTCTTGATCTGGCCTTCCTCCTATTGAGTAGCACTTGATGTTGTCCCCTGTGTTGTCTCAGTTTATTTTTCTTGATCCTTTGGTGCTTGGGTGTTTTTCTTCTTCCCTGCCTGGGTGCCTTTCTTGGGAACTCCCCTTTTCTTCTATTGCATTGGGTTTTGACCTGTCCTTGGCTTATTGGGCACCATTTTTTCTCCTACATGTGTCTGTTCCTTCTCTACCTCTGCCTCCTTACCCATGAAAATCTCTTTATTCAATTCTGGAATCCTCCAGTCATCGTGCCAGTCCCTGACGACCATTTCTACGTCCTCTTACTTGATGCAGTACCACAGTTGTAGCCATTGGTTCTCGATATCCTTTCGTGCTTGGATCCATACTGTATGCCTGGTTGCTTTAAAATTGGCTATGCCCTGATATTGCGTGACCACTTCTGGTGTAATCCGCCAAGTGTTGTCGATGTTTTCCTGCAAGTCGTTGCAATACCATGCGAGCATTCCTGCATTCTCACTTTTGTTCTTGGGGTCTGAAGTTCTCCACAGTGACAAGTATCATGTTTCATGACAATGATTGGATCTCTCATCAAAATATGTATACTTAGGCTCATGCCATCCGACCAAAGCGATTAAGACGAGGAGCCAAGAATAGTGAAATTATGTCCTGAGGTCCTGCGCGTCCTTGCAGTCTTCCAGGAACATATTTAACAAGTATGGGGCCCAGCTAAGTACAATGCCCTCCACACACTGTGATACTGCTGCGATGACCCCAACAAGGACTTCCTCCTTGCGACACTTCCTGAGTAACTTGCACACCATGATTGTTTTGGCCATCCTTGTGGATGCGTCACTAATGCGCTTAATTATGATTCTGCGCGACCCTCTTTCTGTATCATACATATTCTTCATTTCCTCGACCAGTGCCTTTTCCTTCATTTTGTCATCGAGGTACTGTGCGAGTGTCTCCCCTCGAGACAAAATCCCTATAATATATGTAATGAGTTATACGTCTATCGAGATGGGTTCTTCCACCCATAGGTATCCTCCGTGGGTAATTTCCATCAGTTGCTTGACGCAGTTGGTTACATTTAGGGCCCTTCCAAAGTGTGAGATATCCAACATGCCTAAAATCCCAGTTTTGGCCAGTCTGGTTTCCCACTGTTTTGGTTGGTTAATTGGTCAGCCGAAGTGTCCTATACCCACAATATCCAGGTAAAATTTCTTGGAAAAATCTGGAAATTTGTCTATATCAGTTACATCATGATCCGAGTACTGTAATTTTTCCACGTGGCCTAATATGTTACCTACTACACGTACCCCATCCGGAATGTGCGACAAGAATATGGTTGTGGCATCCTGTCTGTGCGATAATCTTGCTACTGGCCATTTTCCCTTCTGCTGTGGTTGCTGACTTGGGGTTCCAACCTCCATTGTTCTCTCTTCTGCATATTCCTCTACTCGTCCTGTGACATCTTCTACTATGCCCTCCTGTGGCTGCTCCGTCACGATAGTGTGCGATGCAACAAAACCATTTGTTGGATTTAGATTATACTCCTTTTACTTATGGTTCTTTATGGGATATCCTGGTTCTACCTTCCTATCATAGATTGACCCTGTTCATATTTTATAAGCTCCCAACAAAATCCCTCTAAAACTATCGAAGGAAATGCAACACACAGAGTGTACTACATAGTCTCACCCGAGATAACTCTATGGGTGGCTGAAATACTCAGGTGTTTGCAACCAGGGAGTGAGTGGAGATCTGCGGTTGTACTCTATAATATTTATTCATTCATTCTAACATCTAACTATAACAATAATTCTATCCATGCATGTGGAATACCAGGTCTACTATTTCATTCATTCATCTAACATTCAACATTTAACAACAAATAAAGATGCATACATTCATTCACATAACACAGGTGTTACCGTGGTTTACCTCCTCCTGGGCTACATCCACAAATATCTGGCTCTTAGGCTTCTTATTATGGTTCATTAGTATATCACGCCATGCATGTTTACATTCTTGTATCTCACTCTCCTCAACATGCTCCTCGATCCCTGTGAGGCTGACTAGATCACACCAGCCTCCTTAGCCTGCGACCTAACCCTCAGGATCAAGTTGCTCACTACTTTCCTAGCTCACCAGCCTAATGACTCCTACAGTTCTTACAATTCTCTCTTATTCTCTGTTGATCTCTCCCTCTCGTCCTTCTAAGTTCTACTTATTTATATCCTTGGATCATCAGCCATTACAATCCATTACAAAAACCCTAACCCTAGAGTTGTTAGGTATTCTTTGCATGCACGCTTCACCTGATCTTCTTGCACATGCTGCTTTTCTTTCCAACTATCTTTTCCTCCTTGCATGCTTCTCTTCCAAAAATAACATTTTCTCTTGACTAGGCATGCATCCAACATGTTGCAAAGCCAATATGGTCTCTTCATGGTAGCCACATCTTCTTCAGGTATATCTACATGTATTTATGACTCTACCATATCATTCTTAACTTCTGTGATGGTTTCTTCAGGTGTAGAGTCTACCATGACTGCATATTTGGGAGCCTCTTTCTCTATTTGGTCCTCATATATGTGAGATTTCCTTGATCTTCTGAAGGATTCATCTTCTTCAAATGTTACATTCCCGCTGATCTTGATCTGTCTCTTCCCTGGAATGTAAATTCTATAGGCCTTCGAAGTCTTACTATATCCAACGAATGTGTCGTTCTTTCTTGAAGGTTCCAATTTCGTTCTCTTTTCCTTGGGAACATGTATAAATACTTGACAACCAAAAATCCTCAAGTGACTGACTTCTGAATTCTTTTCGGTAAACACCTCTTCATGTGTCTTGTTCCCCAACATATTATGAGGGCTTCTTTTCTGCACGTATACAACCGTACTAGATGCTTCTGACCATAGATGCATGGGTAGGCCCTGGTCATGTATCATTTCTTTTGTTGCTTCTATGATGGATTTATTCTTTCTTTCTGCAACTGCATTCTGCTGGGGGTTGTAGGGAGTTGTAAGCTCCCTCTTAATCCTTACCTCTTGGAAAAAGTCTTTAAAATCCTTTGAGTTTTACTCACCTCCATTGTCAGATCTCAAAAATTTAATATTCCTCTCAGAGAGATTCTCAAATAAATATTTGAACTCTTGAAACTTGATAAGGACTTCATCTTTTGATTTCAAGAAGTAGATCCATGTCTTCTTGGAATAGTTGTCTATGAACAACACAAAGTATACAAAGTTTCCAAGTGATGGCACCTTCATATGTCCACATACATCAGAGTGTATGCTGTCCAAAATATATTTGGATTTGCTATCATTGTCTATAAATATTTCCTTGACATTCTTTCCAAGTGCACAACCTGTGCATACTCCGTCATGGTCTATTTGGATTTCTGGTAGACCTGTAACCATTTTTCTAAAAAATGGTAATGACATACAGTTTAAGTGAGCAAGCCTTTGGTTCCATGATTCACTAGAACTAACACTATTTTGTATAAGGGATTTTTCTTAGTGTCCGTTCAACTTATACATTCCTCCCTCTCAGAAACCAATCACAGTGGATTTATTTATGCTTGAATTGTTGGGCCATAGAAGGACTTGGCCATCCACAAAAGCCACCTTAAAACCTTTATCTTCTAATTCTGAAATAGTTAGAAGATTCTTCTTTAAACCTTGTACAAATAGTATATATTTATTTGAAAGAGGGTTACCTGAGTCAAGTTGTAAGGAATATTCTCCAACGCCTTTGATTGCATGCTTGTAATAGTCTCCAAGAACCACTTGAAGTGAGGAGTCATTTTCTGTTAATTTTGATAGAGAGTTTCTAAATCCGGTCATATTCTTGGAAGCATTGCTATCTATGAGCTAGGTATCGCTTCCTTGAGTGATGGTTCCGGTGAGTGCTGAAATGAATACAAATTATTCATCTTTGGGTTTTTGTTCTTGAACATCAGTTGCATGTGCATGGTGCTTCTTCTTCTTTTCCTTCTCATGTTTGTGAGGAAATTGTGCGACATAATGTCCCATCTTCCTACAATTGAAGCATTGAATCTTTGACATATCCCTCTTATGATGTGGCTTCTTAGACTTCCTTGGACTTCCTTCTTCTCTTTCCTTTCTCTTCTTCACTTGTGCTGCAAGTGCTTGGTTTTCCTCATCATCTACCTTTTGTTTCTTGGATATCAATCTAGATTCCTCTTGAGAGAAATCTGCCCATAACTTGTCAAACTTGGGTAACTTCCTTCTTGAAAACATTCCTTGGAAAAATGGGTCCCAAGAGGGAGGGAAACCATTTAGCGTAGTGTTTACTAGTTCAAAATATTCTACTGGATCTCCAATGGCTGCTAACTGGTCTTTTATCCATGAGATCCTTGTAAAGAAATTGGCTATTGTATATGACTTGTTCATAGTCACATTTATGAGTTAATGTTGTAGGGTAAGCTTCCGAATGGTGTTCTTTCTTTCATAGAGTCTGGTTATGGAATCAAACATCTCCTTTGCATTCTTAAGTTCTGATGCATTGGTTATCAGGGGATCCTTGATTGATTCTATCAAGATCCTTTTGGCCTTGAGCTCATTCTTTCTGAACTTTGCATTTTCTTCTTCGTCTTCGGGTTCTGGAAGCATCTTATTGATGTGATCCAATAATTCATTCTCCTCTAGAATGAGTTGTATTCTATTCTTCCAGGATCCGAGTTTATCTTCTCCATCCAATCTATCTTCAACTCTCATATTGGTTGACATTTTTCACCGGTAGAAACCCTAGCACTGAAAAAACACAATTTTTCAAACTTCACCAAACTGTACACTGAGGGTTTCAGGGAGTGCACTAGGTTAGGTCAAACTGCTCTATGAAGGAATTATTCCCAATGTCCTTGGGATAGTTCTCAATGAGATTGAAAAAATATTTTAGTTGTAAGGTGCTGCTATAGCGATCTTCCTTCCAGTGGTCAAACTGTTCTGAAGGTAACCAACTTTGATACCATGTTGGATTTTCCTTATTCACAGAGAATTAGTGTTACTAGTGTTCTCTTACTTTGTTATCATTAACACACACACACACAGACACACACACACACACACACACATATATATATATATCATGTACTGAGCAGTAGCAGCATAAACAATAGAATAAAAGAACACAAGAGATTTATGCTGGGAAAAACCCAACAAACTTTCTTACATAGATTTTGCTCACAAAGAAAGTCCAATAAGATAAAACCTAGCACAAGTTCTATCTTAACCAGAAATACTACCCCAGTTGTAGGAGCAACACCATACAAAGGTAGCGCACCTCCTTGAGGAGTAGCGCACAAGAGAGAGAGATACCAAAAGACTGAACAAGAAGAAAATGGTTCACTGCAACAACTGCATCTCCTTCTCCAAACTTGTGCCTTGCTTCTGTGTATTTGAGAGAGTGTGAGTGAGTGAAAAAATGAGCTAAGGCACCTCCTATTTATAGTTTTCCTGTCCTTCTAGCCGGTCTGACTTCTCTTTTGGGAATGTTTCTTTTCATTATAATTTATTCTTTTGGGCCGACTTCTCTTCTAGGGTATTTCAACATCTGTCCAATGAATCTCTTTCTTCCAAAATCTTCTCTGCATCTGGCATGGAAGTCTTAAGCATTCCACCTTGCTACAAAAAGACAACCTATTCTTGGGTCACTGTGCAGGCACTGCTCGACTGAGGTGAGGTGGGAAGACTCACGACAGTCCAAAAGTAGGCGGCGAGGGTTGAAAATATCACCATTTCATCAGGTCATAAGCCTTCCCATGGACCATCAGTGGTCCCTTCCTTCTATGTGTCTCTGACTCATCCAACTTTGCAGACTCAGAAGTTGTTTCCTCTCTTGTTCTTATCTGTGCCCTCCTCCTTTTTCTACACTAGGATCGACACTATATACGCTATTTATAGCATGGGATAGAAGCTATAGAATCCATATAGCCAACTAGTGCTGATTAGGCTTATTTCCCACATTTCTCAGTCCCAACACCGATTGGAAAAGTAGAGCATGTCGGGTGGGGAAATAGCTAGAATATAGCTAACGGTCTCTGGTTGGAAGTTGGAAATAACGTGAAGCAATAGTGATAGTGAATTCACGCCGCTGCCATCGCTCCGCATATGTGTAAAATACTCTTCGTCCTTAGGCCATCGAGCTAGATTTGATTCTATACCTGCCCCTCTTGAATTTCACATGATGCACCAACCATTTCTATCCCTTTTTGGTATGAACCTAACATGGCACCTTAATTACCAGGGGAGGGGCATTTATAAAATCTCCCGCTGGCTGGAAAAGCAATGGAACGTAACATGGCGGGGGAACGTAACATGGAGGGGGAACGTAACATGGCAGGGGAACACAACATAGTAGGGGAACGTAACATGGCAGGATGCGGGTACCAACAATGGAACGTACCATGGCAGGGGGGTACTGATTGGGTACAAATTGGGGTAACTACCGTACTACCA
>JASDQU010586501.1:89438-99953 GCA_032191745.1 Picea mariana | reverse complement strand
TGCCTACACCTTTGTCTTCTGAACTTCAAATTATCGTCGCATTTTGCAAATAAACGATATTTTCATTCTTTGCGACATTTGCAAATTGGTCTCCATTTAGTTTTCACGACTGTAAGCGTGAAAAATCCTCTATCGTCACTCGAACTGTGATGATCCTTTTTATTGATATGGCACTCACCTTTGGATTATCATTAAGTGGCTAAGAGATTTTCGAACTGTCCCTATTACCTATTCTTACTTTAATTGCGCAACTTGATTTTTATTTAATTGGTAAGGCATTGAGCATGTGACTTTATGGGTTTTACTTATTTTTATGAATTACATAGGGGTCATAGTTTACTTTGTTTTATATGATGTGATCCTTATTGTTATAGTTCTTGCCTTGTCGATTATATGCAAACGATTGTCAAAATGTTTTAAACATTTGATTAAAATGTTTGATTATGCAATGGCGTGTTGGTTAAACATATGGGTTTGATTTCACATTTGAATATTCATGTTTTGAATGGCGCATTGGTATATTGTTTATCGTTTGATTTTTGGGTCGGCTGAATAATGTGATTTGAAATATGTTATGATTGTTTCAACAGAGGGTTAATACGCCRGTTGTACTTTGCAATTACTATTTTGCATGGCGGTAAGTGATTCCACCACCCTCGCATGCGCACATTAATGCCTCCCCTTTGATCGTTCATAGTGGTTACACCGAATGACCCTGTGTGCTGGTGTTTTCAACCCAACCCTTACCATGTGCTCGCACCATGGCTCGAGTCGTGAGGGATGAACCGAATGGTAGCCAGGCTCTGTTGATGTTCGACAGTGCCCGTGCTGACCTTGAGGAATTTGGGTGGCTCTCGTTCATACAGAAATTTGATGGCTTTAACCTCAGCATTGCTAGGCAATTCGCATTGACCTTTGATGGCTGTCGAGCCAAGGTCGGGGATGTTCAATTGCAAATTGATGAGCAATTTCTCAGTTTAGCTATGGGATTATCTATCACTGGGCAGAGATGGTCCAAAAACTGCAAGGTAGAAGAAGTCCCTTGGGCTTTGCTCTTTCAGTCACGCAAGGTTAGTTCCTGTGACAAGGGTTTTCCCATGACCATACTGAAGCAACGATGGCATGACTTGTTGATGATTATCAATAATTTCATCACCTGCGAGGGTCGGAATGGGTTTGTTTTCTTACACCACCTTCGTCTGATTATGGTTTTTATGGGTTTCAAGCTTAATATGCCATACTACCTTCATAGAAGCCTATTCAAAATGTCTAAGAAATATAAAAGGAACCAGGCTGATAGCAGCCTCTTTCACTATGGGTTGGTTAAAATGATTGTTGTTTGTCATCTAGGGTTACACCGAGACTGTTGGGATGATTTTCTTGCGCGCAATAATTTTGTGGATTCAAATCCACCACAGGTTGAAAAACCTGTGGTGAACGAGGACAAAGCTATACCCCCGATTCCCTACAGTCTCCTTTTACCTAAACCCTTACCTGAGTCACCTATCGACCTACCCCACTCTGTGACCAAGGATGTCGAATCTGTTAAGCCTGTGGAGAGGAAGCCTAAAGCCAAACCTACTGCTAACGCCAAAGGAAAAAAGAATGCGTGGCTAATCTCTCGAATGGCAAGGAATAAACCCAAACCCCCTGTCAATCCTGACCCGATTGTGTTGAGCGAGGACTCTAATTCAGAGGTTGAACGTTTTTTGGCAAGTGAGTATCCCTATTCGGACAGCTTGTGTGCCAAAACCCCATACGACTTCGTGTCAAACTTACCACCTTGCTCGCATAATGACCCAGATTACCCTGGCATTAAGCTGCCATGTGAAACCCTCGGTCGTATATCTAAGCCCTCTCCTGCTCTGTCGAAGTCTACTATGCCACCCTGTGATCAATGTGGATCATGGTTAGAGAGATACTATCTTGATGTGCCTATGCTACAGTCAAAGATTAAATCTTTGGAGGAACAGGTTACACTTCTTACCCGTCAAAAGGCTGAGTTGCAAGCCACTAATAAAAGACAAAGAACGACAGGCTCCATTTTATTCAAAAATGTGGAATCGGCCACAGCTGTGGTGAATTCTAAGCTGGCGTAATTGGTTAGCCTCGTCACACAGGTATGTGTAATATCAGTCATTTTTGTAAATAGTATGAGTGTATATAACAATTCAAGTTTGGTTTGAATATCTCTATTCAACATTGATTGGTTTCGTTACATTGTATACTCAGCCTTGCCTTGACTGAATGGAATTCTGTTTAGTTTCGATTAGATTTTAATAAATCCGATTTGATTTGATTTGGATTTGAGTTGTTTGATTTTAGCTAAAGTGAATTCTCTGTCAATTGGAATCGTTTGTGTCTGTTATAGACACAAGATGTTTCTCTTATTTCAATTCTGAACACGATCACATTTCGTTTTGATTTCGTTATAATGTATATGCTTTCACTGGAAACAAGTGTGATGCAGTTAACTGTTATGATTTTATTTCCATATGACTTTCGACCAACTCGAATACCGTTTGGATTATTGTTAATATGATTTCACCCAAATCGTGAATGGATTCAATTCGTAACAGTTATGTGAAAACCAGCCGATTAATTCGTATTGGTTTGCTGTAGAACGACCCTGTTATCGGTTGGATTTGTAATGAATATTCAGTTACAAGTTGATTTGTAAAACGAGATTAGATTTACTCTTATTCTATATTCAACTCAGTCACGATTTGTTTCTATTGTTACCCAGTTTACGATTATCACTTCTGTCGACTTGGTGATGGTTGTGATCATTATTTGACCCTGTCTGTTGACTGTATAACACCCAACGATTGAAATCTATGCCGAATTTTGTTTGATATTATGCTGTTATATTTACCCATGATCGTAACAGTCTTGCTATCTTTGTATTTAAATAAAATGACATGAATCTTATGCTGCATTATTATAGACATAACGAATGGATTATGATGGTGTTGGATTACATCGTATCACACACGATATGACAAACTATGGATTTCATGTGATATGGAACAGTCTTGTTACTGTTTGACCTGCTTTTATGGTGAAAGAAAAACAGAGTATTCTTACCCCTGTTTTCCATTGGATCATTTTTTATTTTGTTTAATTTGAATAATAAAATCATTTGAATCATTAGTGATTCGTTTTGAATGATTATTAGAAAGAAAATTGGATTTGATTATTTAAAAAGATTTGATTTGATTTCTATTTGATCCTGTATGCTATTTTAGACTAGCTACAGAATCAGATGATTCTGTAGCTAAGTCTGTAGAATCAAATTTTTATTGTTTTTTCTTATGAAATACCTTTCTAACTTGTTATTTTTGATCTATTGCAGATGAATTCGAAATTACAGTGGAATTGATGAGAAGTTAGGGGATATTTCAAAGATTTCATTTACATTTTAGTTTCCTAGTTTAGTCAATTTTGGGATATCTCCCAGATTATGTAAAGCAGTTTGATATTATCCACAGGGAGGTTTTACCCTGTGGAGAGACTTATATATACTTATGATTTTTGTAATAATGTTCATCCTCATTCGTGGGAGAACAAGGATATGGAGTTATAATACAGACTGAAGCAGAATATGGTGTTTTGTCATAGCTTTAGCTTCTCATTATATCAATATTTTGTTTCATGTTGTGTATATCAATTTGTATCTGGTTAATGACTACTTTAGATATCTTAATTATGTGAAAATGATATAATTTTAATCACTGTAATCCATATCTGGTTTCTTCCAAGTGTATAAAAGACATAACAATTGTTTAGTTCAGTTTGTGAATGACAGGTTTATCTTCTTCATAAGTTGAATTATCAAATATAAGTTTTTGCATAACAAGTTTCCCTTATTGCAGAGATTTATAATCATATAGTTGTTATGATTTTTTATGTCTTGTTTGTCCTGTAAACAACTTAAAGAGCAGCGCAGCCGATCGTTTACGAGAATATTTTGGACCAACCGGTGTGAGTTTCCTTCCTTCGACCAGCTTCAAAGTCATCATACGCAGGACAAATTAGGAGTGCTTCCAGGTCAGTTAGTTGCTTGTTTGTTTACTGTTTTTATTAGTTTAGATAGAATTAGTATATTAGATTGTTTAATTTCAGTAAATATATTAGATCGTTTAATTTCAATAGTTTTATTTCTTATTCATAGAATCAAAAAATCAAAAAATATCTCTGGTTGTCTTAGGGCAGAAAACACATGAGTTTTACAGGTTTTATTCAAATCTGCAATTTGTATACATTGTATATTTGTGAATAAGTAATATAACTAGTAATTAGACAACTGATTAATAGAGTTAGTGTGATAGTAATTAGTAGACTGTATATAATAGTTAGAGTAGTTATTATTTAGTTTTAATTTAATTTAGTAGTTTGTTTTAAGTAGATTAGTGTATTAGTTAGTTTTAGTTAGTTAGTTTTATTAGTTTTAGTTAGTTTAGTTTCTTTTAGTTAGTTTAGTTTCTTGTATTTAGTTTTAGTTAGTTTGTTAGTTTAGTTAGTTTTGTTAGTTTTTAGTTTAGGTTAGTTTTATCTTTGGTTTTTCTTAAGACCTTAGAGCGGCCAACGGAGCCGTTAAACCCGTCAGGGTGGTTCATTCCAAACGACTTGGGTTATTTAGACAACCCCGGACCGGTTCCACTCTCTCAATTGACGGACGAACAATTTTTCCCGTCAACAGGTAGTAACCGTTATCAGAAGAAGGAGGGTTTAGACTAAATTATCATGGACAATCAACAAGGTAAGAAAATTCATAAAGGATGAGGAATTGTTAGGGTTGAGCCCCATGACCGGAAACTAATAAAATCATACCCATTTTTCAGAGAGGTATTTCAGAAAGTAGGCTTCTTGAATTTTTGTGAGAAGATGCAAAAAGGACATCCCAACATTTCCAAACAATTTTCTCTAAATTTTGATGGGATACAAACTAAGGTGGGTGCATTGGAGTTTGAAGTTTTAGAACAATCTATTTCTCAATCCACAGAGATACTTGTTCATGGAGAAATATGGTTTAAGGCCATGTACTTGAGTTCTTCATTTTCTAAGGAGTTCCTAAAACCTGAATATCAAGGAGATAAATTATCTAAGGGAGTGCTAAGAAATCATATGATTGAGTATTTTGAAAATATGCTTAGATTCATTCAGAGGTATTTTACTTGTGAAGGTAGGTTCAATATGGTATATCAATACCATATTAGATTGCTATTTCACTTTACTGGGAAAGAGTCCTTGAGCCTACCCTTCTACCTGTTCAGAAGTATTGGGAAGATGTTAGATAGAGTCCTATCTAAGTCTAAGCAGGTGGATACCCGTGTTTTTCATTCCAGTCTGATCAAAATGCTAGTTTGAGAAGAATTGAAAAAGACCAATACTGATTGGGATGCCTTCCTAGTTACATCAGGATTTCAACCATATGTTGTTCATACACCTCAATCAAAGAGACACACACCCATTTATGATGATAATACTATGCACTCAGAGTCAAGAAAAAAGAGGAAGATGAATAAAAGGGATAAGTCCTTTTAGTCTACTAGTAAGATAGTTGAAGGTCCTTCACAACCTCATGATAAAGAAACTTCTCTTGTGGTAGAACATGCACCTATGGGAAAGAAGCTTGTATTTTCTTCACCTATTGTTGTATAAGCTGTCAAGCCTAGAAGACCTTTCACCAAATCAGCGACAAAGAAGCATATTCATGTGGAAGAGGGTGCATTAAAACCCCCAACTCAACAAGCGGAAAAAAAACGAGCCTCATAAGAAGCCAATAGAGACTATTGAGATCAAATCTCCTTTTGATGAAAGTAGTCCTACTTTCAAAAGACTCATGAAGCAACTAAAATATATAATAGTTGAGAATGAACAGTTGAAGAAGGAAATCCTGTAGGCCAGAATCAAGCTGAAGAAAAAATTAGATTTATGTGAAGAAGCTGTTGAAAAATCAAGATACATGGTTAAGAGATCCTTACCTTTGCATAGGTAGCTGAATAATGTGAACAGGTAGAAAAGAGATTTCCAAGATGAAATCATGAGGTTGAAAGAATAATTACAACCATTCAAGGAGTAGATAGAAAAAAGAAACTTGGATATGTTAGCTTGTGTGGCCACTAGAAGAAGCACTAGGAGATGATGAAGATGAAGCATCATTTCTGCATCAACATAAACATTTTTCCATGATGTATTTTATATAAATGTTTATAACTCTCAGGAATGAATTTTTATTAGCTGTTATTATCACACTCATATGTCTTTTTGCAAAAGTTACTTTATGATTTACAAGGTTGTAGAAGGTTCTAAAAGGGATTCTCAGGATTTTTGTACAGTTTTGACATCAGATGATAAGTTTTGAAGGAAAAGTGACACCTATAGGAAAGTTTGCAATGCATGTTGTTGAAGGCACTGTAAATTGTTTAATTTGAGACAGTTTGCAGTGCACTTGCTGCAAATCTAATAATTACATGGATTTTGAGTTGTTGAAGGTTGGCAATTGTTAGATAAGGTTCAGATAACTCCTCAAGAGTCAGTTTAACATCAAAGAACACTTTCCCCTAGGATCTAGCTTCAGTTAAGCTACATGCAACGAGTTGGTTGCAGTTGCATTTAATACTGCCAACAATATCCTAGAATATAGCACTCTTGTTAGATTTTCTGTTGTGTACCTAGTGCCATGCCTCTCTAAGGAACATGATCATATGTAGGATCTAGGTGGTGAATTCTAGAGATATTTTTGGATGTATTTTCTATTTAATGTGTAATGTAACTCCATTAGAGGGTTAGACTGGTTGTAGACTGAGACTCACATATTTATTTTCAGCTATAACATTGTTTCCAGACTGTATGTATCATATTTAAAAATATCTGTGTTTCAATATTAATTTGATGCTAGCTATCGATGAAGGGTTCATCCTAGTTCTTGTTCCTTAATGAAATGAATGATTTATTGTTTGTTATTGGTGCAAGTGTTATAAAAGTACTCTCTTGTTGATTAGGAGGTTCCTATTTTATGAGATTTCTACTATATGTGTTTCAAAATTGTCCGATGTAACCTGATGCATGTATTTCAAATTTTCTTCTAAGTTTTCCATCTTTCTATTTGATATTCTAAATGTTGTTATGAGACTATTCAAGCCTTGATTGTTGGTGTATATTTTATGCAAGATTTTTGTTGACTTTTTAAATTGAGTTTCTCACCCATTCGATACACATTGAACTACATTATTATCTTTTACAAATCTACAAGCTCTCTGATGGGTATTAGGCTCAGACCTATAAAAGTCTAGGTCAGACTTCTAGTACTAACATTTTTTGTGTCGTTGTTGGTGAGGCGAAATTGAAGATGTTTCCCTGGGTTGTATGACAAGGATACGACTAGTTTTGATGGTGTCCAAAAACCATTAAACAGAAAGATTGCATAGTGCACTTGGAGAATCCAAATTTTAGCAGTGGCTCCCAAGAGAAGGAAGATGAGGGATAACCCAAAGTCATGTCTGCCTACACCTGAACCCGATCCAGAAAAAATTTTAAAGAAGGGAAAAGATTTGCAAGGAGCCTCCTCTTATAAATCTTCAAGTATTTTGGGAGACCTACCTGACCCTGTTTTTCATACACTAGTTGTTGTTTCTAAAGTTTCTCATTTACCTGTAGATGAAACCCCTGTAAAGTCTAAATTACAGTGTTTTGCTATTGAATACACACTTTTTTCTCCTAACTTGAAAGAGGAAAGTTTTGAAATATTTGATTTTCTTGCATATCCTAAATTTGTTAAGTGGTTTAGGCTCGAAAGTTTGGAGGATTTTACTTTCTTAGGTTCTCCAACCCCTCATTCATTTAAATCTTCTGAAGCCAAATAAGAAGGAATATCACTTTCTGTTAAAATCCCAATAGGCATACCTAAGTCTGATCCAGCCTCTGTTAAGTCTGAATCTTCTTCACCCCACACTCCTCCTTTTTCAAATCCTTCTATTATACATACCTCATTATCACCTATTACTTCTCCCAAAAGTTAAAGTCTTCCTTTTCCAAATCCAATGGTAGGAGTTAACCCTCCTTAGAATAGGATGGATGCCATTGTGGATACTAGGTATGCACCCTTAGTGCTTCCACATTCCATGAATGCCCTTCCAGTTGGGGACTATATTAAGTATATGCCCAAATTTACTAGAGAAGAGGATATTACTATAGAACAAAATCTTTCTGCCTTTTATATCTATGCAAATAACTTGAATATTGAACAAGAGGATGTTTGGATGAGGGTTTTTGTTGAAAGCCTAGACGGGGAAGATAGGAAGTGGTTTAGAAGTTTAGCCCCTAGATAAATAGATGGAATTGAAGCCCTGTATGATGCCTTCTTGAGGCACTAGTGTAACAAAAAAAAAAAAATTGTACTATATTATAGAATTTGGGGCTCTCAAAAGGAAGGAGGGTGAATATGTGTCTGATTTCTCCAAAATATTTAATAAAATGTATAATAAAATTCCTACTTAAATCAAGCCTACCGAGACTTATGCAAGTGCCTTTGATTTAGAGTTTTGTCTTTTGTTGAGAGAAATAAGGCATATTGCATTGGCTCATATGCAAGATGTTTCCTTGGAAGTTGAATCAAATATTTTTGCAACTGAGAAGTTAAGGGGTAAATCTGATAGAGAAAGGAGACAATAGAAAACAAAGGCCTCCTCTTCAGGGACTACAAGTTCATATCTAAAGGTTGATGAATTGAATAAGTTGGTCAAGTCATTATCTACAGAAATGGAAAGGTTGAAGATTGAATGTAGAAAAGAAAACATAAATACTCCCAATGCTTCTAATAGAAATTAGTTTAGAAGGCAGAACAATACACCTCATATTTTGAAAAGAGATTAGAGAAATAGGGATGATAAAAAATTTCAAGCTCCTTTACAGAACAATATGGTTGATTATGAAGAAGAAACTAATTAGGATGAAGATCAAGAAATTCATTGTTTAGAAGATACAACTGCATCCCCTCATTTAACACGTAGTGCTTATGAATATTCCTTGATGTGCAATTAGTTAAATGAGTTATGTCAAGGAGAGAAAGTCAACCAAGATGAAGCCAAAAAATAGGTACAATCTAAGATCAAAGCAGAAGGATGGAAAACTAGGTACATCTACTTAGCCTAAAAAGACATATTCTCCATCAAAAGATGTGGCTACACCCAACAATGAATTACAAGGTCAGAAAAATCAGCCCATAATCAAATATCCTACTCAAGAGGTAAAGGATATATCAAAGTCCCATTCTTATTTTAGTTTTGAGAATGAAATAAAAAAAAAAAGATTCATGTTCCCCTCCTTGAATTGATGAAAAAATGAAGACGTCAAAAAATCCATTTCAAGTATGTTGCATCCTGAATAATATTCCCCTTCATTAGATTCAGTTAAATTGCAGGATGAGAAGCT
This sequence comes from Picea mariana, assembly GCA_032191745.1. Classification (NCBI taxonomy): domain Eukaryota; kingdom Viridiplantae; phylum Streptophyta; class Pinopsida; order Pinales; family Pinaceae; genus Picea; species Picea mariana. The sequence goes on along the minus strand of JASDQU010586501.1, from coordinate 90,518 downwards.
TGAAGTTATATTAGGTCCACTGGTGGAAGAAAAAGATGAAAGTTATCCTCTTTTTTACATTTATTTGAATATACATGATAATGTCTTACATAATGATGCAACCCCCCTCCCCTTCCAGGTTATATGACCTCCCGGTCACTGGATCATTCTTCTTCTTGAGCTAAAATAGATCTTTGTTTCCTGCCGAAACCTTCACTAAACAAATCCACAGGTCCTTTTTATTGAAACCCACCGTGTGCAATTCAAGCACCAAGCGTGAGCTTCACCTCCATGTGATCATCGACTGTGACCACACTCCTTACTCAAAAGGCACTTGTCACATTTCGCGACTTCGGTATTTTCGAGTGTAGGTGAAGGCCAAATACTGGGCTAACTCCCCTCATAACCTTCTACATGTGACCACTCCCTTGTGACCACTAGATGAGCCCAAAGGGCGCGTCGAAATTTGTGGCTTCACGAATCCTATTGTTGAGTCCTCTGACTCCTTAAAATCTCGAAACCCAAAATAGGGCTTGACAGGCTCTAGCTCCTCTTTAGGCCTCCATCCATGTGACCATTTTCCATGACCATACGCTAACACCAAAAGGTGCTACCAGAAATCGCGTTTCGGGATTTCTGTTGCAAGGAAGCTAGGTTTCCCGATCCCCAAAACCCGAAAACCAAGGCTAAGGTTTCTTGGCTCCTTCTCTTACTCCTCTACTCACATGACGCTTTTCTTAGAACCTGGGGTCAACTCCTAGACACGCGTCGGGATTCTTGTGTTTCGGCGAATCTGTGGACAGTGCTCCATCGTTCTCAAAATTTCTGATCCTCGAAGGTCTGAAAACCTAGATCCTATGGTTCAGATCCCTCTGAAAACCAACGAACCTGATTTAATCCTGACGTTCCCCCTTTCGGGACTCTAATGGAGTCTTCACCTCCCAATTCCCAAATTCGAATCCACGAAATGGGTTGGGCATCAGATCAACAACCCTGATCCAACCATGATCCAATGGCTCTGATTCAAACCAGAGTGTCATCTTTTAGTGATTTGAGTGGCAAGGAGCAGAGTCCCAGTCGTTTCGGAACTCCTGACACATG
>JASDQU010586501.1:62714-86574 GCA_032191745.1 Picea mariana | reverse complement strand
TGAGCACTTTGGAATGCATAATTGGCTCCCCTTGAAAAATAATCCATCCTGAATCAAGTATTCAGTCCATGGGCTTCTGTCTCCCAATAAAGGATTCTTGCATGCCTCATAAGCTTCTTTGAAATCTGCATCTTCTTTATACATATCCTTGAGGTGTTCGAAACCCAATGTTTCCACCTAGAATTCCTGTACAATCAAACCTCTTCTGCTCAAAGCATCTACAACTTTGTTAGCAGTTACAACAATGTGTTTAATAACAAAAGTAAAATTTTGCATAAATTCTACCCATTTTGCATGTTTCTGATTCAACTTTTCTTGCCTAGTAATAAATTGCAAAGCATGATTATCACTGTACAAGACAAATTATTTAGGGATTAGATAATGCCTCCATTTTTTCAAAGCTTGAATCACTGCATAAAATTCCTTGTCATACGTGGAATACTTTTGCTTGGTTTCGTTCAGTTTCTCACTGAAATAAGAAACTGGCTTATTGTCCTGACTCAATACTGCTCCAAACTTCTTTCATATTCCTCTGTCCAACCGAAGGACTTGTGTTTCTTCTTCACAGTGTCCAGCATGGATGCAGATATGCCACTGGAATTTCTGATAAATTTCCTATAAAATCTTGCTAACCCATGAAAACTTCTTACCTCAAATATGTTGCTCGACGATGGCCATCCTTTGATTTCTCTTACTTTTTTCGGGTCCATCTTCAATTCATTTGAAGAGATTACGAAACCCAAATATATGATCTCCTTCTTCATAAAATAACTCTTCTTCAAATTTATCAACAATTTCTCTTGCTGCAACCTTTCCATCACTGATGTCAAATGTCTTAGGTGTTCTTCCTTTGTCTTGCTGAAGATTAGTATGTCATCCAGATACACTATGACAAATTTCCCTATGAAATTTTTGAACACTTCATTCATCAGTCTCATAAATGTGCTCGGTGCATTTGTCAGCCCAAATGGCACGACCAACCATTCAAACAATCCTTCATTTGTCTTGAATGTTGTTTTCCATTCATCTCCCTCTCTCATTTGTACTTGATGATATCCACTCTTCAAGTCTATCTTGGAAAAATATCTCGTGCCACTCAAACAATCCATCAAATCATCCATCCTCGGTAAAGAAAATCTATATCTAATGGTTATCTTCTTGATGTCTCGAGAATCTGTACACATTATCCATCCTCCATATTTATTTGGACTTAATACAGTTGGTACTGCACATGGGCTTAGGCTTTCCCTGACTAACCCTTTATCCAACAATTTCTGGACTTGATTCTTGACCTCCTCATTCTCTCTAGGTTTCAACCTATAATCTACTTTGTTTGGTAAACTAGCTCATGGAATAATTTCAATATGATGGCTTATGCTCCTGATAGGTGGCAATGAGTGTGGTAACTCATCCATGACTATATCAACAAAGTTTTCTAATAGTTCCTGGATTTTTATAGGCAAGTCTTCTATAGAAGTATTCACAAGGACAACTCTAGGCTTCCTCACTACAACAAGCTGCATTTCTTTCTCCTTCTTGATTTCATTCAAGAGTTCTTTCCCACTCATGAGAAGTATGCTTGAACTATCTTCTCTCTTTTGCTCTTTATCTTCTATGGGTAACAACATATGTGTTCTACCATTATTTTCTAGGGTATAGGTGTTCTTTATTCCATCGTGAATAACTTTTCGGTCATACTTCCACGACCTCCCCAATAAAATATGACAGACATCCATAGGAATTACATCACACAATATTTCATTTTTATAACCTCCTATTTTAAATTCAATTGGGCATTGTTGACTTACCATGACTTGATGTCCTTTCTGCAACCACGATACCTTACATGGCTTTGGATGTGCAGTTGTCTTCAATTCCATATTCTCCACCATCTTCGTGGATACTATATTGTTAGTTCTTCCACTGTTTATGATCACCTTGCAAACATTGTCTTTCGTCTTGCAAGCAGTTTTGAACAAGTTTGTTCATTGAACTGGTTCCTTTGGTTCCTTTTCTTTTCTAAGAAGAATTTTTCTCATCATGAGGTTTCTTCCTCCTTCTGCTACTTCCTCTTCTACATGCTTCTCCTCTTCAACAATGTGTGCTTCTTCGCCTCCTTCTCTCTTTATATTAGAACATTCCCAATATTTATGTCCTTCCTTTCCACATGTATAACATTTAACTACGCCTCCTCTAGCTCTTCCTCTTCCTCTTCCTTTGGAAAAAGAATTCCTTCCTCCATATTGTCCTTCTCTAGAAATTCCATCTTTCTCATGGTGGCTATGTTGTTTGTCAGCTTCAGGATTCGACTTCTAAAACTTCTCTTTGTTGGTTCCCTTGACTCTTCTTGAATTTCCACCTCTGCTTCCTTGGCTTTACCTCCTGGTCAATTTTTCCTCAGCTTTTAAGGCTTCTTGATAGTCATCTTCGACTTTACTGACAGAAATCATGTTGATATTCTCTTGAATTTCATATCTCATCCCATTGATATATCTGGCTGTCTTTTCATCTTCATTCTCCTCCTGTCCAGCCCTAATGTTCAGTCCATTAAATTCTTCAGTGTACTCCTTCACTGATAAACCCCTCCATTTCAGGTTCTACAATCTTATGTAAACATTGATCTGGTAATACTTTGGTATAAATTTGGCTTCCAGCTTAGCTACCATCCTATCCCAGTTTTTAGTTTTTTTCTTACCATTTCTTCTGCGTTCGGCTTGCAATTCATCCCACCATAATGTTGCATGGCCTTTCAGTCTTGTCACTGCATGCTTCACCATCTTGTCTTCTTCAATATATTCGTAATCGAAGTACTTGTCCATAGTGCGTACCCAATCTAACATTTCTTCAACTTCCAAATTGCCTTCATACATAGGTACTTCGATTCTTGCTCTGGCTCCTATCCTCGAAACAACTTTTATCAAGCGATTATGTGCAGCATCCTTTGCATCATTTGCTTTGACCTTTGCTTCTTCTCTTTCAGCTTCACTGACATCACCAACCTCTGGTGCTCCTCTTTGTGTTGTCTCCATGGTGTCCAATCTCATTCGGAGTCAACTCATTTATTCTTCCATTTTCGCATTCGCTCTACATCTTCTAGGCGACATGATTTCACTGCATCACCTACCAACCAGAAGTTGAAATTTCTTTGATACCACAAATGACACCAACCTTCCTATTTTCCCTTTGTCTGTTGTTTGCAAACAAACTCAAATATTATATCTGATACCACCTGATGCAATCCCCCTCCCCTTCAAGGTTCTGTGACCTCCTAGTCACTGGATCATTCTTCTTCTTGAGCTAAAATATCTCTTTGGTTCCTGTTGGAACCTTCACTAAACAAATCAATAGGTCCTTTTTATTTAAACCCAACGTATGCAATTCAAGAACAAATGGAGAGTTTCACCTCCATGTGATCATCAGCTGTGACCACACGTATTACTCAAAAGACACTCGTCGCATTTCGTGACTTCGGGATTTTCGAGTGCAGGTGAAGGCCAAATACTGGGCTAACTCCCCTTGTAACCTTCTCCATGCGACCACTCCCCTGTGAACACTGGTGGAGCCCAAAGGGCACATCAGAATTCATGGCTTCATGAATCCTATTGTTGAGTCCCCTGACTCCTTCAAATCTCGAAACCTAAAATAGGGCTTGACGGGCTCTAGCGCTTCCTTAGGCCTCCATCCATGCGACCATTTTCCATGACCATGCACTAACACCAAAAGGTGCTACTGGAAATTGCGTTTCAAGATTTTTGTTGCAAGGAACCTTGGTTCCCCGATCCCCAAAACCAGAAAACCAAGGCTAAGGTTTCTTGGCTCCTTCTCTTACTCCTCTACTCACATGACCCTTCGCTCAAAACCTGGGGTCAACTACTAGACACGCGTGGGGATCCCTGTGTTTCAGCGAATCCGTGGACAACGCTCCCCCATTCTCCAAATGTTTGATCCTCGAAGGTCTGACAACCTAGATCCTATGGTTCAGATTCCTCTGCCAACCAACGACCCTGATTTAATCCCGACGTTCCCCCTTTCGGGACTCTGACAAAGTCTTCACCTCCCAATTCCTGAATTCGAAATCATGAAATGAGTTGGGCGTCAGATCAACGGACCTGATCCAACCATGATATAATGGCTCTAAATCAGACCAGAGTTTCATCTTTCAGCAATTTGAGTGGCAAGGAGAAGAGTCCTTATAACTCCTCAAATCTGGCTAAGCGAGATCTAGCAACACCTGTCTGGAAAATGGATGGTCTTGGTCATTTCAGAACTTCTCTCGCACACCTTCCTCTAGATCCAATGACTATTGGTCCAATGCACTCAGATCCGATGGTTTTATGCCCTCCTCAATCAACGACGTTGATTGTTTTGCGATTTCATGAATCGCGATTTCTTGCAACTCGAAATTTGACTCTCTTGATGCACGAGTCAGCAAAATGTTGGCTATTCACCACGTGTTTCCTTTGATGGATGGCTATGATCACGTCAGGGTTTTGGACTTCGTAAAACCCATATCCTTGTGCACTATGAAGGGCTTTAACCTTTGCGCACTTCCTCTAGATCCAACGGTCTCTGGGCCACGGGCTCAGATCTGACGGTTTTGTCTTAATCTCTTCCATGCTCTCTTTTGAGTGTCTGGACGTGGATTCAACGATCGAGATCATTTCTTTGTAGTTTATCCGACGATTGTTTTGATCTCCCTCCTGAGCTTTCGTATCTTCTTCCTGGACTGGGAAGATTTCAACACTTAGAAGAATTTTGATCTTCTCCTTTCATGCCAGTCCTAGTTTCTGGATCTCGTGAACACCTTATGAAAGTCCTTTCCCTTTTGAGCTTCGTCCCTTGAAGGATTTTCGATCTCCCACACACACCTTGCGTTCTAGGTATTTCGAATAACTCAGTTCGAAGGATCTTCTTGAAAATAAGATTATTCTCGCCCATCTGGTGTTTCCCTTCTTGGTTCTTTGACATTTGGTCTCTTCTAAAATTTGTGCACTCCTTACACTTGGATTCTCAAGTTTCCTTTGTTCTTCTCTGAACCTTCCTCTCTGAATCATTCTGAGACTCAGTCAACGCACACCTTGTGTTTGGGATGCACACCTTCCATACAAGGTTCAGAAGAGAAACAAATTGAAACTTGTCCCGTTTCGTTACAATTTAGTACGACAATTCTCTCTATCACTCATACAAGAAATGAACTGTAACAATCATACATTCATAATAACATTCATGCAATCACATTCGATATGAATACCATCCAAATATTTGGGACAATTTTCATCTGTTCTATTCATTCATGAAACAAAAATTACATAGTGTTCCTCTACTCTCTTGTGTTCTACTGAAATCTATTGATCTCTCCTACAATAGTCCTCTATACTCTATCTTTCATTCTGATCTATTACAATGTAAAATAAACTATCTAAGGACTGACTTCGTGAGCTCTTTCATCTTATCCTGAAATCTATCATTTTGACTTTTAAAACTAACGCCTACTTTGTCCTATTACAATAACTGCTAATTACTACCAGATAGAGTCAACACTCCATATTTGCAGTTTCTTACATTCTTTAGAGACTTTACAAACAAGTTACATTTTAAAATGTTTTTCCCAAAATTATCTCAACAACCCAATTAAATTCTGAGTTAAATGCTTGACTAGAAATTCTGTCCATGCTGAGATGTCCTCTATTTTCCTCCACGTGTGCGTTGTCATCTTTGAAGGTGATTCTCCTGCATCACATAATTTTCTGATGGATTCTGGTTCCTCCCATAATTTGATGCCTAAATATGTTATGGATGAATTGGGATTATAAATTACAAAGAACTATCATGACCTCTATTCTTTTGACTTCAGAAAAGTGAAGTGCTTGGGGGTTATTAAATATTTAGTTGTTACCCTCTTCCAACTTCCCATGAAAAATATGGTTATGGACATAGTAGTTGTTGATGCTTCCCCTAAGTTTGGTATGTTGTTATCTATATCATGGATTAAAATATTGGGTGGAACCTTACAAATGGACCTCTCATATGCTATAGTAAGTGTCTTTGGGGGAGAACATAGGAGGCTTTACAAGCAAAGTCAACTAGCATACATCATTAGTGATGAAAAAAATCCCACAAACCATCCTATTTATGTTGTAGATAATGACTTGGGTTCTAGTGTCCTTCATTTTTATGATTCCTTTCAATCAAGTTCAAAATTTCAAAGTCTGATCTGAGCAAAACATGAAACTAAAGGAGGAGGTGTTCCTTTGTGGAAGATGTATTTTGATGGATCTTATTGCAAGGATGGTGTTGGTGCTGGGGTAGTATTCATTTCTCCCTCTTAGGATGTCACAATTCAGTCTTTCAAGATTGAATTTGAAACCGCAAACAATATTGCAGAATATGAAGCGTTATTTTTGGTGCTCAAAGCTGCAAAGGACATGAAGATTGAGGAACTGTCAATATTTGGAGAAGCTAAGTTGATTGTACATCAAATTAGAAATATTTATCAGACTAATCATCACAGACTGAAGGATTATAGAAATTAAGTGTAGGGTTTGATTGATAATTTCTTCTCAACATTTAACATATCTTGTTTTCCCAGAGATGCTAATACACTAGTTGATTCCTTAGTTGTTTCTGCCAACAATTTTAAAGTTCTCCTACCTCCTAAACGTAGCTATGATGTTGAGGTAAAGTAAAAACCTACCATACCTGATAATGTCAAGCACTGGAAGGTTTTTGAATATGATGAAGAACTAAAGATGTTTTTATAAACAATGGATGAATTTTTTTCCCTGCATATTGATCAAGATTCAGATGATGATAAAAATTTGCATGCTGATAAACTTCTGAACAAAATTGCAGATCATGAAATTGTTCAATTTCCAGGTAATCACATTCCTAAGGGGATAGTTTCTTTAGAAAGGATCTTTGATAATAATGATGTTGCTGTGAAGATGAGAAGTTCTAAAAAACATTTAGATCTGATAGAGTGTAATTTAGGCACTGAAGGAGAGCCCAAATATGTAAAATTGTCTAACAGTCTATCAAAATATCAGAAGGCTGAATATGTCAAATTATTGAAAGAATTTTATGATGTGTTTGCATGGAAGTATGAAGACCTGAAAAACTATGATACTGACATCATTGAGCATAGGATACCTTTGAAAGATGACACTAATCCTTTTAGATAGAAACTGAGGGAGATTAATCCAAAGTTATTGCCTATCATGGAGAAAGAGGTTAAGAAGTTGCTTGATGCCCAAATCATAATCCCTCTGAGGTACTCTGATTGGATAGCTAATTTGGTTCCTATCAGAAATAAAAATGGTGAGATCAGGATTTGTGTTGGTTTCAGGAATCTAAATAGGTGTTCTAGAAAGGACAATTACCCTTTACCCAAGATGGAACATATTTTGCAAAGGGTAACAAGCTCAATGAGGATTTCAATGATTGATGGTCTTTTGGGATACAATCATATTTTTGTGTTGCCAAAAGATAGAGAGAATACAGCATTTACCACTCCTTGGGGTATATTCATGTACTCCAAGTTTGCATTCGATATTATGAATGTGGGAGCAACGTTCCAACATGTCATGTACATTGCATTTATTGTGGAGAAAGATCAGTTTGTGGTTATTTAATTGGATGACATTACAATATTTTCCAAGTATGATGAAGAGAATCACCAACATCTGAGGAAAGTATTTTTGAAGTGCAGAAAGTATGGACTATCCTTAAATCCAAAAAAGTCTCATTTTTCTATGAAGGAAGGTAAGTTGTTGGGTCACAATGTCTTAGTTGATGATGTGAGGATTGACCCTAGTAGAGTAGAGGCTATCAAAAATATTTCTATCCCAAGGTATAAGAAATAAATTCAATCCTTCTTAGGTAAACTAAATTTTTTGAGGAGATTTGTATCTAACTTTGTTGAGCTAGTGAAATTTATTACTACCATGTTGAGAAAAGACAGTGAAGTTAAGTGGACATCTGAAGCTAGGAGTTCTTTTGAAAAAATGATCTGGATTTTATGAGAAGAATGAAATGAATACATATTATTAAAAGATGCTTAACACAGAATAATAGAGATACAATAAAACTGGTTTTCTATTCAATAAGGAAATAACCTGAAACTGTAAAATGCAGTGGAAAACAAGCTTGTTGGAATGGTGGCGTCTTATCTCTGAGAAGAGATGTGACGGTTGCGCTCATTCGCAAGAAGATGATTCCAATGAGGCTATGAAGAAATTTTTACAATAAATAGGAATGTCAAAAACCCTAGATATCCAAAAACCTAACCCTAGTATATGAAGTGCCAAAAGTCATGTGGCCCCCATTTGGGTAGGTAACGTACATCAACTTCTCAGGGTCGTAACTTTTGCATACAATCTCCATTTTAGGCACACGATAGACCGTTGGAAAGGTATCATCGAGGAGATTCATTTTGGGGGCTCAATTAGAGCCTTAAACTATCATTGAGAATATATATCCCAAAAAACATTCATTTAGGCCCTCAAAATGGCCCTAGAAGTTAAAAACTGCTAAAAAGAGTAAATTGCCAAAATTGCCAGAAAACTATTTTGAGCGAGTTGGAAAAGGTCGATGGCCATCGATATCCACCTAGATCAATCCTCCATCCTTCATAGCAATGGTATCCATTGCGTTGATTTCCCCCATCAGATGAGGAAATTTCTGTTGAATTTGGCCCTCGGTGAGCCACTTTCCTTGGTGCAGGAGCTGCCCTGCTTTGACGAATCAATAAAGCTGGATTCTTTGTTGTCAAATTCCCTTGATTTGTGTGTCCAAAATATGATCAATGGATGCCTGTTGCATGTATTCATGGTTGATATTTGAAGGTGTCAATTGCCTTGCTATCTCTGAGGTGTCCAATAATGGTGGGAAATATGGCCGAAGGAGAGCCACTTTGAATATTGGGTTCAGGCCAAGGAAAGGGGGAATGTTGAGCTCAAAATAATTGTCACCCATAGTCTTGGTGATGGTGTAAGACCCATAATAGAGTGGGAGAAGCTTCCTATGGGGCCCTGTAAGGCATTCTTTATGGAAGTGCAACGAAACTTTGTCTCCCACCTAAAACTTATGTGGAACTCGATGTTGATCATGGCACTGATTGTACTTGGAATTAGACTTCTATAGAATATCCTGAACTTGTTGGCAGATGTGTTGGATATGATTAATAAACCGGGTGGCTTTGTCAGCTTCTGGTGGAGCAGGGGACGATTCGGCCGAGGTGGTCACCAGGGGTAGTGCAACATCCATGGGGCCCAATGGTTGGAATCCCAACCCCACCTGAAATGGGATTTGGAGAGTTGAGCTATGCAGGGCTCGATTGTAGCTATTTTGGACATAGAAAATACTCTCATTCCATGTGCAGGGTTTTTTCTAATTGTACATGCGCAGGATATGTACGATCATTCGATTAACGACCTCAGTTTGGCCATCTGTTTAGGGGTGAAAGGAAGTGGATTTGGTGAGATTGGTATCCAATAGTGACCAGAGGCTCAACCAGAATGTGCTAAGGAACCGACTATCATGGTTTGAGATAATGGTTTGTGGGATCCCAAAATGTACCCATACTCGTTCAAAGAAGAGATTGGAAATGACTTCTGCTGTGATGTTCTTCTTGCATGTGACTAGAATCGCCATCTTGAAAAAGAAATCGACAACCACAAAAACACATTCATTTCCCCTCTTGGTGGACGGGAGGCCCTATTAGGGTCCTATAATATAGGCCATCTGTTTTCCAGTCATCTATATTGGGATTTTTTCTGATTAGGTTGAAGATAATTTCATGATAAGGCACTCAAGGATAATGGTCCAGTGGCATATCCATTTTTTCAAATAAATATCTAGGTTAAAGGTGAGAGCCAGATGTGGTCATATTCTAAGTTTTGAGTTATGAGGTATCCACATGAGTTTGTTGAAGGTTTAGAGTGGCATAATTAGGGATTTCATGAATTTGGTTCATATTTTAATTGTGGTAGAAAGTTTGATTTTTGGTAGCTAAAGGTCAAAATATTATAGCCGTTAGCTACTGAAAGTTGAAAATTTTGGTAGCTAAACAACTTATTCATGCACGTCATAAGCTTCCAAAAGTGATGAATATATCAAGGGTTTTAAAAGGGTCTTGTCACTCTCATATCATCAGTTGTAAACAAGTCATGATTTGTTGTTATGCTGCTAAAACCGCTTTCGGTTATTATTCGATTGATTTTCAGAAGGGATTATGATTTGTTTATCCCTTGTCCAATCAAGTGATCATAACCCTATATCATTCCCATAAAATTCAATCGATCCCAAAAAAACAGTCACGATCCTTCTCATTCATTGAACCAATCGATTGTCTATTTGAGGTCGTGTTAAATCTGCCCACAGTTGACCAAAGATTTCATCCCTTGGCTCTATCCTTGACTCCCATTGTTTTATCCTACCTTCATGTTCATTTGATCTCACCTTCTCTTCCTTACATGCCCTAGATCCATTGTCATCGACCCAGTTTTAAGGCATTTGCAGCAGTCCATTATGATGAAGATCTCAATAGGAGGTGCCCTCCTTCGAAAGGAATTGCAAGATGCTTCATACCTTGAGGCACACCCAAAGGCCTGTGAATTGTTCAAAGATTTTGGATGCTACAGGTTTTGCCAGAAGCTATAAGGGTACCATCAGGGTGTCACAGAGGCATTTTCCAAAATCTTTGATGGATTTAAAGTTCAACTTGGGCCTGTTGTGACACATATATATGAAGCTAGTATAGCAGAAACCACAAAGATTCTTGGTGAAGGAGAAAGCTGGTTTAAGACCACATCAGTCAAGGATATTGATTTTAGATCATTCCTCAAAAAAGAGCATTAGAACATTAATTGGAAAAAGGACATTCCCAGGAACTACTTGGAGGAGAAATGGAAAACATTGTTAAAAATGATTTAGGTTTACATCACTTGTGAGGGGAGATATGGAAGGACCATTCTTTACCATTTTAGACTGCTCCTTCATTTCACTGGAAAGCAACCGATGAATATGCCTTTTCATATTCTTAAGAGCCTTAATAATATGGCTTCCAAAGTTTAGGCCAAACCTCAGAAAGCTAGCAACAAATTATTTCATCATGGTTTGATCAGACTGATAGTGTTAGAGGAGCTTAGTAGAAGGAACAAAACTTGGGATTATATTTTGTTTTGGGGAGAATTTGGACAATAAGTTCAACCAAAGAAAGGAGGAGCTGCGTCACAATAATTAACTTCTCTAAAAACTAGTAAAATGAAGAGAAGAGCACTGCCACCTGTAGAAATTGCTACACATGCTTCCCCATCAAAATCAAAGAAAACAAAAAGGAAGCTAGAATTTGGGAAAAATGCAGACGATCAAGGAAAAGCTACAATAAAAAGTATCCTAAATCCGCCATATTAAGATTCATATTCAGAGCCATTAGCTATAGAAATGGAAACTCGGCCATTAGCTATAGAAATGGAAACTCGAGAAGAAGGAATACCTGGAACATCATCAAAGAAAAGGATTAGAAAAACAATTAAGGTCCAAAAACTGAAACAAGAACTCGTTGAATTAAAGGTATTAAAAATACATCTAAAAAGAGAGAATGAGACTCTTAGAAAGTCATCTCTCAAAGTTGGTTCTGCATTGGATCAATTGGCCATTAAATATGAGACTGTAAAGCATAAGAAAAGAAGCTTTTCAAATAGAATAGCGGACTGCAGAACATGAACAAGGTTTTGAGGTTCAAGCTTGTACAAAAAAAGATAAAACCTAAATCTAATCTCATCCTTGATACTCTAGTTGAAGTTTCCCTTGATATGAGATGAGGTGATGATAGATGAAGCAAGGTAAGTGATCAAACTCAATCATTTTTTAGCAGTTCAGGAGCATTTACATATTTCTACAGCTAAAATCAGTTTCAAAGTCCATAATTAGCTACCGAAAATCATTCCCAAATTATCGACAACTAAGCATGCTTTGTTTTGACCTCGTTAGCTGCCTAAAGTTCTGTTATGAACAAAAAGAACAAAAATCTCCTCAGATCAAGGAAAATGGATTCCTAAATGTTCTCGAAGGATTCCAGGATGATTTTTTGGTTATAACACATCGTCAAGATGCTGGTGTCAGGTTAATATCGTATTAGTTAGGGTTTATTAAATAAAATCAAAGCTAACCTATTTCTTGGGATTTTGTTGTATTTTCCCTAGTTTAGGATAATAGTCAGCAGACAACTATTTCAATTTTTACCCTTTCAGTGGTAAAAATCAAATATATTGTAATAAATTCAAGATATATTGTATGACTTTGAAGGAGATCAAATCTCTATTTTGAGTAAGATCATTAATTAGGTATTTTCATAAATATCTAGAGACAGTTAAGGAAGGGATCTAATCCTCCACTCTATAGGATTTGAATGTAATGGGATATTATAAAAGATAGAATGAAATATAGCGTAGGGGTTGGACCTGAAGGGAAGGATGGTATGGAAAGATTATCATCTATTGTAAAGATTTGGAAGAGGTTGTAAGCGATCCTTTTTTATGAATACAAAGACATTATGTTTCAAGATTCCTGTGTCATAGTTATGTGGTGAAGTGCTTCTTGATGTAATCTGTCCTTCTCTGGTTTCACATATTATTTCTTTATTTATTGTTTATAATAATATTATGTTCAAGATTTGTTTCAAACACCCTGTTATGGCTTAAAACAATATTCATTTTTTCTTCTGAAGTTTGAATGTATAATTCAGGTAGCACTGCTCTGCATTTGGAATGAACCCTAATCTATCCTTCTTTTTCCATCTCACAAACTACAAGGATCCACTAACATGACTACCTTTCCTTCTTACATATGATCTCAGTTATTCTCATTTGATCACCTTAAACCTTTTGACTCCATTTTTCCCAATGGCCCTCTTTTGTTGTCCCAACCAAAAACTCAAAAACAAACCTTTTACTCTCATAACTAGCCTAATATCCAATCCAAACAAAGTTAAATCATACAAAGAGTTCCCTCTCTTATTCTTGGAGGGATAGATCCTTGAATCCAAGTGGTTTTGTGGTTACCTCTGTCATTTTCTCCCTCAGCCTGAAAAATTACAGAGTGCTAACATAATGGCGACCACACTGGGGAACATTCCTCAAAAAGAATATCAAGTTCTAGATCTAATTACTGATGGTGGATAGTGATCATACACAAGAAGGATGAATCACCCACTTGACAACTCTGAATCAACTCCAATAAGTTTCAAATAATCCACTGGAGGAAGAACCTGAAACACGACAAAGCAATATGGAAAGATCAGGTATTCAAAATCAAATTGTATTTAAGACATTTTTGGATTTATCTGTAATTATTTTATCTCTTATTATGATCCTGTTCAAGAGTATGTTGCTGAAATTCATAATGATCAGTTTCAACCTGAAGAGCCTCAAAGGATTGAGCACATCCCTATAGCTCTGGTACACACTCCAATGCATGTAGAAATCCCAATCAGACATAAGCCTTGAGATTTATCTCCTATTCTTGTAAAAATTCTAGATAGTTCTAAGCCCCCTACTTTACCTCCTATACCTATAAAAGTCCCAGACAGATACAAGCCTATGGTTTTGCCTCTTATTCTCCATGACTTCATTGCAAATTATAGCGATATTCTTCCCAGGTTTGATGGAGAAAATACTAAGATCACTGCTTAAAATCACATTCAAAGTATTGAGGTTTTTCTTGATCTGTTTGAGGTAGAAGAAGATGATGTCTATATCAGGATGTTTTCCATATCATTGCAAGGTAAATTTAAAAATTGGTTTAAGAATCTTCCAGCTACAAGCATTAGAAATTTTCATCAATTTATGAAAGATTTCCTAGATAGATGGGTGATCATGGGAAATGTCTTTATCATCCTAGAAGAGTATGACCACTTGAAAAAAAAACCAAAAGAGATAGTACAACATTTCTCAGCCAGGTTCAATAAGGTGTATCATTCAATGCCTGCTGATATAAGGCCACTCCTAGGATTAGCTCACTTGCATTACCTAGATGCCTTTGATCCAGATATGGCATTCCAATTAAGAGAAAGGAACATTGTAACCCTTGAAGAAATGCAAAATATTGCATTTTATGTGGAAGCTAACCTGCTAAATAGAAAGGAGAAGTTAAAAGCAGTGACGAGGATAAAATAGAAAAAGAGAATTTGATATCTTCATAGATAAAACTAGATATTTTGACAAACACAGTTAACGAAGTGATGCACACGATTAGCAGGAAAGAGGAATTTATTGTTCAAAGACCTCATGTTCCATTAGTTCTAGAAAAGACAAGGATCAATGTCCCCGATCATTTTGAAGCTCAACATCGGTATCCTAAACCACCAAATGATTATTTCATGTACTCAATTCACAACATAGCCAAAGATGAAGTTCAAAATCAAACAACGGTGGAACATATGATCATCAGGATGATGATTATATCGTCAATATTGAGGTTGATTGTTTAAAGCAACCAACACTATCTTCATTGGAATAATAAGCCCAGTTGGCACAATGTAAAGATGACAATCAAAATCTGCATACTAAGCATGACCGCAAGGAGGAAAATGAAGAAAGTTTTCAAGTAAGTGAAAAATGTGTGCCTTTGTGTTTTTTCTCGCTTCTGAGAGAAAATTACAAGCAAGTTGTGAATAGTAAGAATGAGGAATGTTCTAATGAACCAATTGAGGAAAAAAAACATGATAAAAAACCTTTTTTAGATCCAGAAGTTCGGTCCCTGAGTCATCTTGAATGTCAAATCTCAGATGAAATTACAAAGTCTAAAACAAATGATGAATTGATTCAGTTGGATTCTCTACCCCTATGCTTTAATTCATTCCATATTGTGAAAGGGAATCTTGGTCACATTTGGTTGATAATCACAGGAGAAATCATGAGGTGTTAGTAGAACCAATGCTACAGCCATCTAAAGAACTACATGACCCAATAGATGACATGTTGGATGGTTTGTGTTTTGAAAGTCAATTTTCATTTACTCGTAATGATTTCAAAAGTTGTTATGATATGTATATGATTAGATAGTATGCTCCATTGTCTTGTTCAGTAGAAGTATCAGTACAAAACTCATTACATAAAAGGCAAACATGTCCCGAGTTCTTTGAAGACATGGAAAGCACATGTGCAGTACTAGGTCATGAATTTGAATTGACCAAGTCAAAATACCCAGGAATAGGTCAAGTCTATCTTAATCTAGTGGCTATCTATATGGTGAAATTGTTCATCACAGAGCCACAATACATTTCCAGCATTTTGGTTGTTTTTCAGATTTACCAAGTCCCTTGTAATGAAGACCAGGCTGGAAATATCTATCAGACACCATTAACAGATTTGTCTCTAACTTTGGTGAAAAATAGTGAAAGAGACAAGGTACCAGATCCAATATTTGATTGGTTATATTGGATATTCCATATTGATTAAGGGCAAGCATTCTAATGGTTAGAATAGGATAATATGTTCATAAATAAGTTTACCAGATAAACATTTTTTCCAATTATCATATTTACAGTATGAAAATAAGCTTGCTGGGAAAGCATGTGGTCTATTTTATTTCTATTTCACTTCAAAATTCAATTAAAGTCAGATTGGATGACCGGTTGGTTTTCAGTCATAATGATTTCAGGATAGAGAAATACGTTGTTTTTGGGAGCATCCCAATGGATAAGGAACTGATTCACGAATCCAGAGATCTAAGATTCTTGAAACCTCCTCGAGAGCTTCCATCCCCAATTGAAGCCTATGTCAGGGTCCTATAATATAGGCCATCTTTTTTCTAGTCATCTATATTGGAATTTTTTCTGATTAGGTTGAAGATACTTTCATGATAAGGCACTCAAGGATAATGGTTCAGTGGCATATCCAATTTTTCAAATAATATCTAGGTTAAAGGTGAGAGCCAAATGTGGTCACATGCTAAGATTTGAGTTATGAGGTATCCACATGAGTTTGTTGAAGGTTTAGAGTGGCATAATTAGGGATTTCATGAATTTGGTTCATATTTTAATTATGGCAGAAAGTTTGATTTTCGGTAGCTAAAGGTCGAAATATTATAGCCGTTAGCTACTGAAAGTTAAAACTTTCGGTAGCTAAAAAGATTATTCACGCATTTCATAAGCTTCCAAAAGTGATAAATATCTCAAGGGTTTAAAAAGGGTCTTATCACTCTCATATCGGCAGTTGTACACAAGTCAGGATTTGTTGTTATCTTGCCAAAACCGCTTTCAATTATCATGATGATTAAGGTTGGTTGTCATTGATGTCAACGCTTGAAGAAATTCCCATAGCACAAAGGTTTGGGTAATGGACCCAATATTTTTTGATGTAAATATGACTCATTATTGTTTTGTCATGGTTGATAACAAGTAAATATGGATGAACTCCAAAGTGGTCCCCTTATGGTGAAAGCCCTCATGGGAAGACGCTTTATGGAGTAAGAGAACACATGCTTAATTGTGGAATAATGAGATGAAGGAAAGTGAATTTTCTAGGGAAAATATCCTATATGGATAGTGCTTGTCATGTCATTTTTGGTGGCATGTGGAACGTCACATAATTCCTCACGGTTAGAGAGTTATGGCCATTAGAAGTTGGAGACCCCAGGTTTGGGTAATGGACCCAAGTTTGTTTGATGGGTAATGGTATGAGTTATGATATATTTTAAGATAATAATATTCTATATGGATAGTACATTTCATTCCATTTCTGGTGGTATGTAGAACGTCACATAAATCCTCACGGTTTGAGAGTTATGGCTTTACGAAGTTGGAGGACCCTCATATGCCATCTAGAAGCCCCAGAAGGTCAAAGTAGTCAAAGTGGTTTAAGAGATTTTAAAAGGTAAATAATAAAGTGAAGTGATGAGTGTACTATAATTCAAAGTGAATACACAATAAATTATTTCAATAATAAATTTAATGGAGAAATTAAAAGTGGACCCAAACCTAAAATAAGGAAAGTGGGCCAAGTGACCTAGACGATGTTTTTAAGGAAGCTACTTGGAGAGTATAAATAAGAGGAAAGGCTCTCTCATTTGAATCACACTTGTGAATATTGAATATCTATATGTGTCTGAGGTAACCAAGGATATCTAAACCAGAATTCTGAATGAATGTGAAGAAAAGAAGGCTAAAATGCAAGGAAGGATAAATTCTTTTGATGGTGCTTTCTAAGGTATGTTATTTACAGGTCATCTCACCATTTTCGCTAAAATTTTTTTTATATAATGATTAAGACCATGAAATTGCTATGCAAGTGAGAAAACCTATCCAAGTATCTGTGGAAAAAAAAATCAGCTTGTGGGTCGTAGTATTTTGTGAGTTACACTACGTGGAAAATAGGGTTTGTGGCGAGTCTTTAAACTAGTCAAAATCAGGTGATTCGGGTAAAAATGTCATAACTTATTCATAAAAGATCCAAATTCAGTGAGACAAAATGTGTTGGTTAGTTTAAAGTCTGTATTATGTCATGTAACAGTTTCAGATCATGTCATCAAATATTTTATGTGGGGAATTCTCTACAAGTTCGGTCTCTAGAATAAGCCAGAATTCAACAAGGTATGCCATTTTTTCTAGAACTCCTTTTTTGAGAGGTTCCAAGTAGTGAAACTTGGAGGAATTGCATCAAACACACTGAATAACATTGTGTATCAGTTTCAGATATTTATACATTACAGGTTCAAAGTTATGATTACTTCAAGTTAGGGTTGTTGACTAATCCAAAACTAGGCATGTGACACTAAAGAAACGTTTGATGAAAATTCTAGTCTTTTGTTTTTAAAGTTAAGGAAGGTTTGCAGGAATGTGATCATATAAACCAGGTCTATTACAAAGCTACAAATCATATTTTGATGATAAAATTGATGAGGGATTTTGGTTGTGGTACATGTTGAATACATGGTTGAGACATGTAGTTGATGAGTTGGTGCACATACATGAGGTGTATAGTTGATGATGTTGGTACATATTGATGAGTCATAGTTGATGAGTAGATGTCACATGATTGGTACAGATTGATTATAGTTTGGTGCATGGTTGATGCACTTGTTTATGGTACAGGTTGATTACAGGTTGAGGTACAGGTTGATGCATGGTTCAGATTTATTGGTACAGGTTTACAGTGGTATATCTCACAGTGATAGTGTGACAGTGGTTCCATCATTATACTTCTACTTTAGGGTGGAAGGACGGGGCAAGGACAGGTGGTTGTAGCCGGAGAACATTGGGGGTTGTATCCTCCTTCTAGTTGTAGCCAGAGAATTGGGGAGTTGGAGCTTCCCTCACATTGTAGCCTGAGAAACTAGGGGGTTGGAGCCTCCTTCCAGTTGTAGCTGGAAAAAAAAGGAAGTTTGTGCTTCCAATGAATGTAATTCTTCAAGACATATAAGAAAGAGCATTTTGTGGTTTTCTCCTGATTTGGGTTTCCACGTAAAACACTGGTGTACTGTGTATGTGTGTGATTGTTTATTTATTACTGCTCATTATTGGATAATAATTCTACATTGATATAACATTTGAAGAAAAAGGATTATAATTATGCTATTACTGATTCACCCCCCCTCTCAGTAATCCAACATATCATTCGTCCTATTTTTAGAAGGGATTATGATTTGTTTATCCATTTTCCAATCAAGTGATCATAACCCTAGATCGTTCCCATACAATTCAATCGATCCCAAAAAAATAGTCATGATCCTTCTCATTCATTGAACTAGTCGATTGTCTATTTGAGGTCATGTTAAATCTGCCCACAGCCGACCAAATATTTCATCCCTTGGCTCTATCCTTGACTCCCATCATTTTATATCGCCTTCATGTTCATTTGATATCACCTTCTCGCCCTTAAATACCCTAGATTTGTTGCCATCGACCCAGTTTTAAGTATTTTGCAGCAGTCCATTGTGATGAAGCTCTCAACAGGAGGTGCCCTCCTTCGAAATGAATTGCAGGATGCTTCATACCTTGAGGCACACCCAGAGGCCTGTGAATTTTTCAAAGATGTTGGATGCTACAGGTTCTTCCAAAAGCTCTAGGGGTACCATCAGGGTGTCACAGAGGTATTTGCCAAAATCTTTAATGGATTTAAAGTTCAACTTGGGCCTGTTGTGATAACGATAGATGAAGCTAGTATAGAAGTAGCCATAGAGATGCCTGGTGAAGGAGAAAGGTGGTTTAATACCACATTAGCCAATGAGATTGATTTCAGATCATTCCTAAAAAAAGAGCATTAGACCATGAATTAGCAAAAGGACATTCCCAGGAACTACTTGGAGGATAAATGGAAAACATTGTTAAAAATGATTCAAGTTTACATCACTTGTGAGGGGAGATATGGAAGGACCATGATTTACCATTTCAGACTGCTCCTTCATTTCACTGGAAAGAAACCTATGAATATGCCTTTTTATCTTGTAAAGATACTTACCAATATGGCTTCCAAAGTTCAGGCCAAACCTCAAAAAGATAGCAATGGATTATTTCATCATGGTCTGATCAAAATGATAGTGTTAGAGGAGCTCAACAGAAGGAATAAAACTTGGGATTGTCTTTTGTTTTGGGGAGAATTTGGATAAGAAGTTCAACCAAAGAAAGGAGGAACTCCCTCACAACAATTAACTTCTCCAAAAACCAATAAAAGGAAGAGAAGAGCACTGTCACCTATAGAAACTGCTACACAGGCTTCCCCATAAAAATCAAAGAAAATAAAAAGGAAGCTAGAATTTGGGAAAAATGCAGAGGATCAAGGAAAAGATACAGTGAAAAGTATCCTAAATCTGCCATATTCTGATTCATATTTAGATTCATTAGGTGTAGAAATGGAAAATCGATGATTAGCTGTAGAAATGGAAACTCTAGAAGAAGGAATACCTGAAACATCATCAAAGAAAAGGGTTAGCAAAAAACCTAAGGTCCAGAAACTGAAAGAAGAACTTGTTGAGTTAAAGGTATTAGAAAGACATCTAAAAAGAGAGAATGAGACTCTTAGAAAGTCATCTCTCAAATTTGGTTTTGCATTGGATCAATTGGCCATTAAATATGAGACCGTAAAACACAAGAACAAGAAGCTTTTCAAACAAAATAACAGACTGCAGAACATGAACAAGGTTTTGAGGTTCAAGCTTGTACACAAAAAACTAAAACCTAAAGCTCATCTCAGCCTTGATACTCTAGCTAAAGATGCCCTTGACATGAGATGAAGTGATGATAGATGAAGTAGGGTAAATGATCAAAATCAATCATTTTTTACCAGTTCGGGAATAGTTACAGATTTCTCTAGCTAAAATCAGTTTCAAAGTCCACAATTAGCTACCAAAAATCATTCCCAGATAATCAACAACTAAGCATACTTTGTTTTGACCTGGTTAGCTGTCAAAAGTTCTGTTATGAACATAAAGCACAAAAATCTCCTTAGATCAAGGAAAATGGATTCCTCAATGTTCTCGAAGGTTTCCAGGATGATTTTCCAGTTATAACACATCATCAAGATGTTGGTGTGAGGTTAATATCGGATTAGTTAGGGTTTATTAAAGAAAATCAAAGCTAACCTATTTCTTGGGATTTTGTTTTATTTTCCCTAGTTTAGGATAATAGTCAGCAGTCAGCTATTTCAATTTTTACCCTTTCAGTGGTAAAAATCAAATATATTGTAATAAACTCAAGATATATCGTATGATTTTGAATTAGATCAAATCTCTATTTTAGGTAAGATCATTAATTAGGTATTTTCATAAATATCTAGAGATAGTTAAGGAAGGGATCTGATCCTCTACTTTGTAGGATCTAAATGTAATGGGATATTATAAAAGATAGAATGCAATATAGAATAGGGGTTGGAGCTGAAGGGAATGATGGTATGGAAAGATTATCATCTATTGTAAAGATTTGGAGGAGGTTGTAAGTGATCCTTTTTTATGAATACAAAGACATTATGTTTCAAGATTCCTATGTCACAGTTATGTGGTGAAGTGATTCTTGATGTAATCTATCCTTCTCTAGTTTCACATATTGTTTCTTTCTTTATTGTTTATAAGAATATTATGTTCAAGATTTGTTTCAAGCACCCTGTTCTAGCTTAAAACAATATTCATGTTTTCTTCTGAAGTTTGAATGTAGAATTCAGGTAGCACTTCTTTTCAATTGGAATGAACCCTAATCTATCCTTGTTTTTCCATCTCACAATCTACAAGGATCCACTAACATGACTACCTTGCCTTGTTACATATGATCTCAGCTATTCTTTCATTTGCTCACCTTAAACCTTTTGACTCCATTTTTTCCAATGGCCCTCTTTTGTTGTCCCAACCAAAAACTCAAAAACAAACCTTTTACTCTCATAACTAGCCTAATATCCAATCCAAACAAAGTTAAATCATACAAAGAGATCCCTCTCTGAGTCTCGGAGGGATAGATCCTTGACTCCAAGTGGTTTTGTGGTTACCTCCGTCATTTTCTCCCTCATCCTGAGAAATTATAGAGTTCCAATAGGGCCGACATGTAGTCCATTGAGATGGATTCCCACGCCTGTCAGCTGTAGGAAGAGGGGTGTACATGAACTGTTTCTTAGTGGTCGGTTTGGCAATAGCATAGGTAGTGTAGGACTCAATATACTTGCTGACATCCTGGCAAATTTTCGGCCAGTATAAATGTTTCTGCAACACTGCCACTGTCTTTTCAACGCCAAAGTGTCGTGGCACCCGACTGTAGTGAGATTCCCAAATAAGATTCACATGCTTGCTTAATGGAACGCAAATATGGACCAGACGACATAACAACCTGTCTTGAATATGGAAATTAGTGACCATTGAGTTGGCACCCAACATTTGGTAGGTGGTGGAGAAGTCAGGGTCTATCTCGTAGAGGTGGGGCCATTCAGATGTCTTATGGTCGCAAGAGTCTAGCACCAACGTGAGTGCCGCAACTGGAGATCGGTTGAGGAAATCAACAACTCTATTGGTACTTCTTATTTTATACTTGATGTTGAGGTGGAATTGTTGTAAGTATGTGGACCACTTCTGATGGAAGTCATTTTGCAATTTTCCTTGGGTCTGCATGAATTGTAGTGGCTTGTGATCGGTGTGAATGAATGTCTCCTTCCCAAGAATGTAATGAGTCCACTGGTGGAAGGCTTTCACAATGGAGTACATTTATTTTTCATAAGTAGGGTACTTACGGAAAACATATAATATTGTGTCACTATGATATGCCACAGGGTGGCCATGTTGAGTGAGAACGGTTCCCACAACATAGTCTAAAGCATCTGTCTCAATATCAAAGGGATGTTGCAAGTCTAGTAATGAAATTACTCTAGATGAGAAAAACTACTTCATCAAGTGATTGGAGGATTGTTGTTGTGACATTCCCCACACAATTTTTTCCTTACCGCCACCCCTGGTTACTTGGCTGATGGCCCATGCAATATGAGAGAATCCCAACACGAACCTATGATAGAAATTGGTGAGGCCCAAGAAGATTTGAAGTTTAGTGAGTATGGTTGGGTCTGGTCAGTCATGAATGACATGGATCTTGGTTGGATCCACATGCACACCATGTCTATCAACGATGTCGCCTAAGTAATGGACCCTTTCCATGCCGAAGGAGAATTTTTCCAAGTTTGCATATAGTTTGTGTTGCCGCACGGTGTGCAGAACCTGTTGAATATGTTTCAAGTGTTCCATCCAAGTCTTTTTGTAGATGAGGATGTCATCCAGATACACCACTACAAAAGTATTGGTGAAAGTTCATAGGATATCGTCCATTATCCTCACAAACGTTGTTGGAGCATTTGTCAAACCAAAGGGCATGGCCAACCATTCAAAAAGACCTTCTTTTGACTTGAACGCAGTCTTCCATACATCTGTCTGTTCGATTAGGACCTGGTGGTATCCAAACTTCAGATCAATCTTACTAAAGTATTTGGCCCCCATGAGATAATCAAGGAGGTCATCAATTCAGGGAATCAGGTATCGGTTTCGAACTATGATTTTATTCAAAGCCCAATAATCAATGGAGAGTCACCGGGTCTCGTCTTTATTCTACACCAACACAATTTCTCTCCCACAAGGCGATGAGCTGGGAAATATGTGCCCCTTTTGGATTAGTTCTTGGATTTGCCTCTTGATCTCCTTGTTTTCTAAAAAAGAGCAGTGGTAGACTGGCCCATTGGGTAGTGGTGCACTTTGGGTCAGATCGATGGGATGCTTGACTTGGAAGTGTAGAGGTACCCTGGTAGGAGAGGAGAAGATATTTGAGTATTCTTCCACGACCTTATCCACTTGATTCTGTTGTGTGGAGAGATCGATCGCAGAGGCCCTGGATGTGGCTGTGATCTTTCTCTCACTCTGGGAGAGAATCACGAAGAATACAAATTTCTCGGTCTGAGAGATGACCTTCCTACATTGCTTGGGAGAGATAAAGGAAATATCACTAGGAGGGACTGCCTCAGGTATTCTGTACAATTTCCTGTTCAAAGTAATAATAACACTACGAGGCCTAGACTCATATACAACATGATGTTTCCATAAATAAGTTTGTCCCGAAAGAACATTACAAACTTTGAGAGGAGCAACATCACACAATACCTTGTCTTTGAAGGGCTTGATGACGTATAATAGTCGACACTGTTGGTTGACGCGAAGATCGCTTCCTTGGAGGATCCATCCAATGGTGTAGGGTTGTGGGTGCAGAGTTATTAGCATGGCCAACCGCTTGACCACCTCTATTGAGATGAGGTTCTTATGGATACCGCTATCAATGATGAAGTGCAACGGGGTGCCTTTTACCCACATCTGTGAATGGAAGAGGTGCTCGCCTTCTTCTGGCTCATCTGGT
>JASDQU010586501.1:52458-62614 GCA_032191745.1 Picea mariana | reverse complement strand
TTTTCATTTTGAATCATCTTGTACTTGAACATTTAAGTGGGGTAAAAGGAGGTTGCCCCCTCGAAGAGGCTTATTATCTGAAATTATCTCTTTTTCAAGGCGTTGAGTACTTTTCCTGAGGTTTTTCTATTCTATATTGTTGTTTGGTTCTTAACATTTAGGCCCATTTTGTAAAGTATAAATAGATGTCTAGGCAATGTAAGGAAAAGAGGTACATCTATGTGAAGTTGTGATAAGTGCAAGTAATGGTTGTAAGTGCTTTGTGCATGCTGTGTGAGACTTGTAGAGATAAGTGCAAGTCATTTGTAGTGCTTTGTGCACAGACTGTTTAAGGTTCTGTGCCTAGATCTACTTGGGGAAGGAGGATCTGGAGGACTGCACGCAGATCTCTTGTCCTATACGAAGTAGGGTTTTGATGCTTTGTGCCTGAAAGGATCTTGATAGAAGATAAAAAAGATGAAGAGTTGTTGGACGTATCCCTAGGGTGGGGGTGAACCACGTACATTCTATTTTTCTATGATTTGTGCGATGTATTGATGTGTTTAATTGTTTATATGCTTTGATATAGATGAATTATAGATAGATCTGTTGATTCTTTGTGCTTAATAATATGGATGAATTCTAGATCTGACCTATGTGGATGTGCTTGGTGCTTGAATATACTAGATCTAGTTAAATACTGCAATGCTCTGTAATTAGGGTTTTATCTACGAAGTGGGTATTGGTTTAATATTGATGAGCTGTAATTTCTAATTTCTTTGATAAGGTATTATAATCACATATCTGTGTCCCAGCTAAGGTTGTAGACACTGGATTTCTGCAACCATCCTTTCCTCTACCTCGGGTGAGACTTCATCTGCTTTTCAGGTGTTGCCGAAAGGGCCGGTAGTTAGGGTTTTGTTGGTGTTCTCTAGGGTGTTGAACCCTGGGTCTTCCCCTTTGCCAACAATACGTAACATGGTTAGAATTTTCAAGTACATGAGTCATCAAGGCAATGTTTGCATGTTTATTTTGACTTCAATTTTTTCATCCAGAGGAAACATCTCCAACATCAACTCCAGCAGCTTCAATTGTCTTGGAAAACCATGTAGGTAGACAATAAACATGTGAACTACAATTCACTTCATTAGGATGATCAAAATTCAGAGGGCATTTAGTTGACAAACCATTCAAAGAAGAGGACATCGGGCTAGTCAACTTGGAGGTCAAATTTCCGATTGAAACATGGAGGAGGTTCAAATATCTTGTCAAAGGACTGAAGAATGGAACATCAACACCAGTGTCAGAGACAACATCAAAGGGATCATATTGCGACAATCTATAGGAAAAACTCAATAGCTTAATGACAGAAGACTTCTCATAAAATTGTACATTTCTTCTGATAATGATTTGTCATTTGATAGAGACAACATCAAAGGGATCATCCTGCAAAAATCTATAGGACGAATTCAATAGCTTAATGAAATAAGACTTCTCATAAAATTTTACATTTCTTCTAATAATGATTTGTCGTTTTATAGGATCAAACAATCAATAGGATTTCGACTCTTCAAAGTATCCCATCATAATGCAAGCATGAATATTTGCATCCAAATTCTTTTTTCAATCATTAGGGATGTGATCCCATGAAACACATCAAAACACACGGAGGTGGTACACACAGAGGTGGTTGACTAAGGGATTCTTCCCATACGAATGTTTTTCTGGAGTCATGGAAGGAACAACTTTAGTCGAGATGTGATTTGAGAAGATAATTTGCATAGTACACCACTTCATCCTAGAAGTGAGGAGGTAGATATTTAGCTTGCAAAATACATCTAGCCATTTCGACCAACGTTCGATTCTTTCATTCTTTAATGCCATTTTGTTGAAGGGTGCGAAGAACCAACTATTGCTAGTTAATATTGGAATGAAGTAGGTATTCTTCAAAAGGTTTATTTAGATACTCACCACCATTATCTGATCTCAAGAATTTGATGGGTCGACCACATTGCTTTTCAACAAAGTCTTAAAACTCCTTGAACTTCTCAAAGACAAGGTTCTTATTTTTCAAGAAAAATATCCATGTGAAATCAGAGAAATCATCAATGAAAGTCAAAATATACCTTGAACTTTCTAGTGAAGGTATATTGATGTAGAAGACATCACTGTGAACCAATTCTAGTAGGTTTTGTGCTTTCCACACTTTGCTAGAATCAAATGGTGTTTGATGATGCTTCCCAACAACACAACCCTTACAAACTCCTTCAAGGGGGAACACCTTTGGTAAACTAGGAATTCTGAATTTAACTTCTTCCATACTTGATGAGGACAACCGATTCCATTGAGGTGAAATTGAATCTCCTGTGAGATATAGGTCGTGATGACCACTACATCCTCATCCTTCTCGCCATCAACAACAAACTTTTCTTGATCATCTAT
Organism: Picea mariana; assembly: GCA_032191745.1. NCBI lineage: Eukaryota > Viridiplantae > Streptophyta > Pinopsida > Pinales > Pinaceae > Picea > Picea mariana. The sequence continues at coordinate 60,193 of JASDQU010586501.1, read as the reverse complement.
TGGATCTAGAATCACAATCTTCATATACTTCCACATTCCTTTACTCGTCAGTAGGATTTCCATGTCTAGTGCCTATACTTCATAATTTGATCCATTCAAAATAACATGATCAATCTTCGAGCCATCTTCGAAACTTAGTCAGGAACTAGTCTGTTTCAATATGTTCCAATGAGAAAACCATCGACCTAGATTCAATCACACAACATATCTGACTCAAAAAGGTTTGCAGATAATAGGTCGAGGTTTCAAACCCATTGAATCAGATACCATGTTTGGGAACGACGTGAAACATGACATGAACATAGAAAAAAATATTGAAGATGATAAAATATGGAAGACAAAATTTGAAGATAAAGGGTGGTGTTTAAATACACTTTTACAACACTTAAGAAGGGCACACTGTGATCATAACATCACAGTGCATGTTTCACATGTTGATATGCATGATCTATTGCACAATCTCCTATGTCGATAATGACCCAAGGGGTCTACTTTTATAGTCTCAATATCTAACCAACTTCCATAGAATATGGAAGATCTTGTCCACATGTAACCATTGAATTTTAGAGTTGACTTCACAAAATATTCTATGTTGAGTCATCTCAAATTGACTGCTTACGCGTCAAACTCGTAGTCGATTGTTGGGCTGGTCAATCCACCAGTCGACTATATCCGACTATTGGTTGATTGTTCGACCGATAATCATGTCAACTACTCTACCTAACAATGTAGTGATCTGAATCTGATGTGACAAGAAAAATTGGCTATTGACACATGACTCTAAGATGATTAGCATAGGCAAAGATTAAGGGTATGGATGACGAAGGACATTGACCTATTCGAGTGAAGGGCCCCATTCCATCATGATTGATGTCCATTTTTTATGTAATATATGTAAAGTCAGGAAGTATATTTTTGTATGTAAAGGAATAATGGGACTCTCATAATATATTTTCCACGTGGGATGAAAGAAAAAAAAAGAAAGAAATGAAGGAGAAATGAACTGGAGAGAAGCTTAAGAGTTGGGGATGCTTGACCTTCCAGCTATCCTCCTAGTCAAATCAACATTCTGTTTCATGTATCCCCACAATGCGAAAGGGGAACTCTGGTTGTGCATGTTGTAGATATGTTTCCCAGATGTCACTAAGGAGCATAGAGATGAACCAAAGAGCCTGTAACTTTCCCATTGATGAATAAATAAGAGCATGGTCGAAGCCAAAAGAATGTTGGTTTTCTCATTTGGGTTTCCAAGGTAAATTTTTATTTTATGTGTGATGATTGTTTGTTGTTGTATTTATTTATGAATGGTAATTACTATGCACTGTAATTTAATGGTCATCTGCATATGTTTTAGCGACGATAACTTTGTGCCATTTGGGTAGATCTCTTTTTACATTAATATGGTTCTCATGGGTTAGTAAATAGACTAACATATTATTAACCACACCTGTACATCGATTTTGGGGATGGAAATTGATGACCCTCCTTCTCGAAACATTATTTCATTGGGGATTTCTAATTTTGTTTTTGAGTCGTTGGGCACATTCTCGACTTGCTGGGGATTTTTCCTTTTTCCCATATACACATTTTTTCCCACTCGTCAGTCAACAATTTCTCCAATATGTTGTTCTTTGTCGTTGAATGTTGAAATATACTTCCCAACATGTTTGACTCAGAGTGGGCTGGCAAAATCTCTCTTGGATGTTTTCTATTCATCGTGGGTCACCAAAATCACTCTTTAAATGTTTTTACATGTTGTTTTTCATGAAATTTTCCCCTTCATACTTTCCTTTCAATTGTTGGTCACTAAATTCAACTTTCCCAATTTTTTCCTTTACATTTGGGCGCAAAATCCTCCCATAATCTATTTCTTTCCCCATGGGTCGACTTAGATCGACTTGGCTTGCACTTTGTTCTAGTTCCCTTCCTCAGTCGACCAACATACATCCCTTGGTCGAATCGACTTGGATAAATTCAACTTGGGTAAATATGACTTTGATAAATCCAATTCAGATCAATTCGACTTGGTCGACTTGCATTGTCTTGACCCGAGTTGTCGCATATTTATGACTCATTTGTTTCCAACTCGACTTCCAAGTAGCAGAAGTCATTTGTGTTTGGGCCGACTCAACTTCTGGCTTGATTGGTCGAGTATTTCCTATCATCCACATAATTAAGGTTATATTCATTTTACATATATTTTTGTGTTAGTGATATGGATAGGCTATAAGCCTCCCATTTATGGATCGAATGGTATCATAGAAGAATTTTTAATGCATTCAATGAGACATGTATGGTAAGTACCTACAATGATTACAAAATAAGTGGGCAAGAGTTGGTGCCAGGTCTAGAGTGAAGTAGAGCATCAAGAATGTAAGGGGAACATTATGAAGAAGAAGAAGATTCTAGGGTTAGGTTGGATTGATTTGAGAAGAGTTTGGCCACATTAATATCAAAAGTGTCACAACTATTGGAAATGAAAAGAAAGAAACACCATCAATAGATGATGGACATGAAGGCCCCAAGAAGGAATAAAATAAGCTAGAGATAGAATGTATGACTAACACAGAGATGGGTGAGTGAAACTACAACAAGAAACATGTACCTTTTCATGTGGAGGACAAGGTGGAAATCAAGACATATGTTGGGGAAGTGGACACTATCAGGATGGATAAATGGCTACAATAGATGGAAGTATGCTTCAACGTGCATGATGTAAATGGAAAACAAAAGATTCCTTTTGCTCAGTTGAAGCTTGAAGGTCATTCTTTGACATGATGGGAGAGTGATGCAGTAAGTAGAGAACTTGCAAATGAGCCACTGGTGACTGATTGGGAGGTGTTCAAGAACACAATCAAATCTCAATTTTATCCAATAGGTTGTGAGTAACACCAACAAACAGTATGGCATTACTTTAGACAAAGACAAGGACAATTAGTGCAGAACTTCGTGACATAGTTTAGGAAAAGAGAAATTCAGATGGGAGTCTCTCTCAAAAGTATAGACATGTTATTAAATTATTTGGGGGCATTTTTTCCCAGATTCGTATAAAACTGATGTTATTTATACCAAAGACAATTGATGAGACCAGTATTCAAGAACAATACCATGAGGGAGACAAGTGAAAGCTACAAACTACTCACAAGCAAGTATAACCACAAGAGAAACAAAGAAAGAGGAAAAATAAATATAAGTGGAATGAGAAAAATATCGTGGTAGCAACACAAGAAGAAACATATTCCATCCAACAATGTAAAGGATGTGATCGAAAGGGACACACTGAGGATATTTTTTGGAAATTGCACCTTGAGAAGCGGCCCAAACATTTTCAGAAAAAGAAGAAGAAAGCATTAATATCAGTGGATGTTGAGGAATGGGTTGGTAACACATCATACCAAGAAGGGAATATTATTTGTACTAATATTCAAAAAGGGGTAGCATTAGTTGGTTGCAATCACAAGGAGGAGAAGGAAATGACTAAACTTTTCTGCATTAAAATCCACATGAAGCAAAGTAAGGTGGATTATTCATTTGACCCAGGTTCACAATATGACTTGATATCTACACAACTCATTGAGAATATTGGGATGGAGACTCAATATCATCTGCATCCATCCCCCTGGGCTGGATAAGACAATATGTGGAATTGAAAGTGAGAAAGAAGTGAAAATTTAAGTTTTCCATCAATCAAAACTTTGTTGATGAAGTAGTTGTGGATGTGGTCCCTCTAGACATATGTGGATTCATCTTGGGAAGTCCATATTTGTATGTGATGGGTGCCATTTTCAGAAGGAGAGAAAACCCGTATAGACTAGTCAAGGACAACAAAGCTTATGCTATAAATGCATGCTAGGAAAAATCTAAGCTCTCTTTTATCAATTCTCATCAGGAAATAAGAATCATGGGAAATACAAAGAAGTTTGTCTTGTTGTTCCTAAGAGGAGGGAAACAACAAGGAGAAGGCAACAAGTTGGAGATGAAGGAATCCTTGGAAGAATGTAGTGGTGAGAAACATCAATAATTACCACAACTAATTGAAGCCTACAAGGAAGTGTTTCAAGAGCCTTAGGGACTTCCACCTAGGAGAGAGGTTGAACATGAGATTCAGTTGTTTATGGAGTCACGGCTTCCTAACATTGGAATGTATAGGTAGTCCCTCATCGAATCCGATAAATAAAGAATTAGTTGCAACATTTTTTGAAGCATGGATTCATCAAACCCAATACATTACCATGTGGTTCCCCCATCATCACGGTGGCAAAACAATATGGAAGTTGGATAATGTGCATTGACTATCATTCCCTAAATAAGATCACCATCAAGAATATATATCCTCTACAAAGGAGATGACTTATTGGATCAACTTCAACCAACCAAATTCTTCACTAAGCTAGACCTCAAATTAGGTTACCACCAAGTGAGGATCAAAGAAAAAGACGCGTGGAAGTCAATGTTCAAAACAAGACAAGGTTTGTATGAGTGGTTAGTAATGACTTTTGGATTATGTAATGCACGCGCAACATTTATGAGACTCATGAATGATGTACTATGTCCCTTCATTGACTCTTTTGTAATAGTATATCTAGATGGCATATTAATCTTTAGCAACACTTGGCAAGAGCACCTCTCACATGTGTCACATGTATTAGAGACCTTGAATAAGACTCAATTGATTTCCAACTTGCAGAAATGTGAGTTTGGGAAGACTTCCTTGATATATCTTGGGCACATTATTGGAGGAGGAGAGTTGAGGATATATCTAGGGAATACTGTAGCCATCACCCAATGGTCTATTCCCACCAATGTGACAGAGGTTAGGAGCTTCATGGGATCATCTCAGTATTTAAGTAAACTCATTGTAAACTTCTCCATAGTAGAAGCACCATTGCATGCCATAACTGCCAAAGGAAAGATATTTCAATGGGGAAAGACACAACAAAGAGAATTTGAATAGTTGAAGAAGAAAATCAACGATGCTCCAGTCTTATCCATGCCGAATTTACAACGACCTTTTGAGATAGAAATTGATGCTAGTGGATATGCATTAGGAGAAGTAATCATGCAAGGAGGAAGGCATGTTTGCTACCATTGAGTTCTTTCATGGAGCAGTTCCTGACTGTCCCACGTATGATAAGGATATCTTTGTAATTGTGCAAGCAATGAAGAAGTGGAAGCATGACCTCTTAGGAAAAGAGAATATCATACACACAAATCATCAACCCCTTTAGTATCTAAAGAGTTAGAGAAAGATAGAGCAGGTGAGGCATTACAAGTGGCTAGGTTTCTTGCAACAATTTCATTTATTGATTACGTACAAGAAAGGAGTCATGAATAGACTAGCAAACGTGCTCTCTCAACCACCATTGAAGAAAATTGCAGCAATTGGAACAATAATGCATCTTGAACCTTTCACTCATTAACTTATGAGTGAATATTATGAGGTATATGAATATTTTAGAGGAGTCCACAAACAACTAAAAGAGAGGGTGTTCATTTTCATGGAAGGAAATGAATACCACCTCCAAGATGGGTTGTTGTATAAATTGGACAAACTATGCATACCCAAATATAGAAGAGTTTAGTTGATGAGGGAGGCACACACTTCTAGAGTTACTTGGCATTTTGGTGTGACAAATACAGTGGTGAATCTACAAAAGTATGTGTATTGGCCAAATATACAGGACTAGGTGGAAAATTTTGTTAGAAGTTGCGTTCTGTGTAGTACTAGCAAGCCAAGCGCCCAAAAACTTGGCTTGTACATTCCCTTGCCAGTTCCAAGAAGACCTTGGGAGAGTATCACCATGGATTTTGTTGGAGGTTTACCTATGACTTGTAGAGGTAATGACTACTTGTTCATTGTGGTGGACCATTTCTACAAAATGTGTGTGCTCATTCCCTGTAAGAAGACAATCTTTGGATGAGAAGCAACTGGACTATTTTTCAACCATGTCTGAGTACATTTCATATTTCCAACCTCCATCATATCTAATAGGGATGGGGGGTTCTTGGGAATATTTTAGACAACAAATTGGGAAAGAATGGATACCATGTTGAAGTAATCCGTTGCCTTCCATCCTCATACTGATGGACAAACTGACGTAGTAAATAGGACATTGGTGAAACTCTTGAGAGGATACAATAAAAAACATCCAAAGACTTGGGATGGGAAGATAGTATACATTCAACATTCTTACAATAAAGAACATCATTATTCCACCAAAAATTCTCCTTTCGAGACTTGTTTTGGTTATTTACCTCATTCACTATTTGATATTGTTTATGAACAACTGAAGAAAGAAGCAATACTACAAGGAGAAGAGAATAAGGTGAGAACACTCGTGGATAAGATCAGGAGGATACATCTAAGGGTTGAGGAGCATCTCAAGAAGATCCAACAATTGTACAAAGTCATACACGATCAACACAAGGAACATCATAAGTTCCATGTTGGAGACAAGGTGTTGCTCTATGTTTGTAAGGAACAACTCCAAGGACCAATAAATAAACTCAAAACCCTTAGATATGGACCATTTGATATCATTGATAAATTTAACGAAAATTCCTTCAGAATGAAACTTCCACCTTATATGAAGATAAGATTAGTGGTGAACACGGAAAATTTGAAGTTGTTTGAACCCTCCATGCTGGATGAGGAGGAAGAACATTAGGTTCTTCCAACTTTTGAAGACCTTGCACCTCATGGACTTGAGGAGTTGAAGGAAGACACAATTTTGTAGCACAAGGAGTGGATGAATCACAAATGACAACAAGAAATCTGGAAGATTGGTCTCAAAAGACAAAATGCAAGGAAAGTCAAGTGGTATGAGGAACCATATCACAAGAAAGTTCCCTCATCTATCCTTGGCAGATTTTTTGGATCAAAAGCCTCGCAATGGGTAGGTGTGATCTGAATCATATCTAACAAGAACAATTGGTTATTGGAACTGGACTCTAACATGATTAGCACAGGCAAAGCTTAATTTTATGGATGACGAAGGAGATCGACTTCTTGGTGTGAAGGGCCCCATTCCATCATTATTTATGTCCATTTTGTATGTAATATATGAAAATTTGGGTGGTATATTGCTGTGTGTAAAGGAATAATGAGACTCTCATAATAGCTTTTTCCACATGGGATAAAAGAAAACAAATAAAGAAATGAAGGAGAAATGAACTGGAGAGAAGTTGAAGCATTGGGGATGCCTGACATTTCAACTATCCTCATAGTCGAATTGTATTATATTTCATGTATCCCCACAATGAGAAAGGGGTGCTTTGGATGTGAATGATGTAGAGAGGCTGCCCAGATGTCACTGAGGAGCATAGAGATGAACCAGAGAGCCTGTAACTTTCCATTGCTGAATAAATAAGAGCATGGTTGAAGACAAAAGAATGTTGTTTTTCCAGAGTAAATTCTGAGTTTATGTGTGATGATTGTTTGTGGTTTTATTTGTTTATGAATGGTAATTGGTGTGCACTGTAATTTAATGCTTGTTTGTATATGTTTTAGCGAAGAGAACTTTGTGTCGTTTGGTTAGAGATCATTTTATGTTAATATGGTTCTCATGGGTTAGTAAATAGACTAACAACTCTTTAACCACACTTGTACGTTGATTCCAGGGTTGGAAATCAACAACCCTCCTTCCCAAGCCATTGTTATTTCATTGGGTATTTCTAATTTCATTTTTGAGTCATTGGGCACATTCTCAACTTAGTGGGGCATTTTCCTTTTTAC
>JASDQU010586501.1:31540-52316 GCA_032191745.1 Picea mariana | reverse complement strand
ATATATATATATATATATATATATATCGAAGTCTGGGATTTTGAGGTGTTTATTAACTTCCCACAGACCATATACACATTTTTTCCCACTCGTAGGCCAAAAATTTCGCACATATGTTTTTCTTTGTCGTTGAATGTTGAAATTGACTTCCCAATGTTTTTGACTCACCATGGGTTGCCAAAATATCTCTTGGATGTTTTCTATTCGTCGCGAGTCACAAAAATAACTCTTTAAATGTTTTTACATGTCGTTGGTCATCAAATTCTCCCTACATACTTTCCTTTCAACTGTTGGTCACTAAATTCAACTTTCCCAAGTTTTCCCTTCACATTTGGATGCTAAATCAGACCCTCATATATTTTGTTTTCCCATGGTTCGAATCAGTTAAACTTGGATTCCCCTTTGGTCAAGTTCCCTTCTTTAGTCGATCAAAATATATCTATTAGTTGACTTGACTTGGATAAATCCAACTTGGGTAAATTCGAATTGGGTAAATCCTACTTGGGTCAATTTGACTTGGTTGACTTACATTGCCCCGACCCAACTTATCACAAATTTCTGACTTATTTGTTTGTAAATTGACTTCCCAGTAGTGGATGTCATTTGTATTTGGTACGACTCATCTTGTGGATTTATTGGTCAAGTATTTTTCGTCATCCAAAGAGCTAAGGTTATATTCGTTTCACATATATTCCTGTGTTGGTGAGATGGATAGGCTATAAGCCTCTTGTTTACGGATCATGTAGTGTGTTGTTTGATCATGCAACCAAATATATCCATATGTAGGTCAACCTCTCAACCAACTAAACCTAGGATATGCATGATGAACCATCAATGATTGATGTTCCAATAGGGAAAGCAATGAGGGCCTTTTCTAAGAGTTTCGATGGGAGAACGAAAAGGATAGAAAATTTGATTCTTTCAATCTTCGAGGAGACCATAGAAGCTATCACTAAGATTCCAAAAGATGGTGAATGAATGGCTAAGGGGATGATGATAAGAGGGAAAAATTGGAATCAATATATTCTATTATCTAAGAAGAACCCTGACTAGAGAAAGGTTATTCTATAGTCATGGTTGAAGGAGGAAAGGAGGGACGTCTTAGTCACTGTACAAAATTTTATAACTTGCAAAGGAAGACATGCAGTAACCTTCTTGTAAAATATGCACTTTTTGTTTCATTTTCAAGGAGAAAGAGTCAATCCTCCATTCTATTTATGGAATATCCTCGCTAAAATGGTGACCCATTTCCAATCACACCCTATTAATGTGGAACATATCTTATTTCATAATGGAATAATTAAACTACTTATTGAGGATGGATTAAAGAAACAAAATCATACTTGGGGTCTGTTAGCTCTCTGTAATTTCCTTGGCTGAGGAGGAGATAGGTACAGATGTAACCTTAAATCTAACTTGGGGCCAGAATATGAGACCAGAATTTCCTTTAACTGATGAAATTGTGCATAGATGTTGAATCTTTACTTTTCTCTAACTTACCATCCTTATGAAAACACTTGATTAAGGACTGATAGTCAAAAGACTTCTTGTTGCTTTGAAAATCATAATGTCATAGTTGTGCAACAAAGTCATTGCACAATTGTAATTTTTTTTTTAAGGAAAAAATACCCCATTGTAGGTAGAAAAAAGATCTCACCATCAGTAATAATGCCTTTTTGATAGAATAATATGCTTGTATATGCGATCCCTTTTGAAAAAAAGAAGTCAAAATGGAAAAATGACAAAAATGTGTCAACTATGTCTCAGTGGTTCAATTCTCTGTTTCTTTAGCTAGCAAGTCAAGCTTTCCCTTCTTTCCCATCTCCAGCTGCTACAAGCTTTGCTTGAAGGCCTTGTTATCTTTCCTCAAAATTAGGTTTTGTTGATAAAAACTCTTCAACTGTATGTGTAATGGCAGGGTTCTTCTCACCATTGATGCATCATTGTCTATTGCAGGTCCACAGTCTTTTAGGTGTTCCAAAAACTTCATTTTGAATTCGATATCTCCCTCTTTGAGTTGAACTATCACATTTTGTGCTTCTATGAGATGTTTATTCAGCCTCTTGAAAGTGTGCTTTCCTTCATTATCTTTCTTTTCTTATGGCTGATTGTATGCTGGGATTTCCTCTTGATGCAACAATTTCCTAGTTGAGGACCTTGTTAAAGGAACATTAGGCTTAGGAATCTCCTTTACCTATGGAGTCTGTTCTACTGCTTTCCCTTTAATCCTTGTTTTAGAACCAGTTGGGGCCGATAGTGCTGACCTTTCTCCTATCACAGAAGTATCTTTCCTGAAATCCTTTTCTAGAGAATTCTTCTCCAGTTCTCTATTTTCATGTTGCAACTATGCTATGAAAGAGTGAGCATTCTTCAACTATTTTTGCAACTCAATAATTGAAGTGTCTCTGGTATCTAAGAGAATTTGTTGTATGAAGGTTTTTGGAGTCTCACTAGCTTCCTGTGATGTATGTATAATAGGCATTCTCTTTGTTGTAGACCTGGTGAGTGGTTTACTAGGAGCTTCAATCACTTCTGGAGAGAATTGGAGTTTCTTCCCTTTCTTTTTAGGCTGCTGACTTGCTACATGCTCTTCAGTATATTTTTTCCTTTTCTTAACATAACTCTTAGGAAGTGATGTTGCAGTTCTTTTGAATGATAAGGGTGTATTTATTAATCTTTGTGGGTTGCCTAGGGAATCTATTTCTATGCTTGATAAATTTAGAAAAGACTCCCAGTCTTGATTTCTCTTTCTCAGTTATTATAATACTAACATTTTGATCAAAGAAAAATGGAAGAGGCTAGAATCTCCTTCCTCTCTCCTTAGTTGTACTTTTTCAACCATTTTTCCTAGACTTCTAAAAAGGTAATATGGTAGATTCAAAGGCTTCTTACTAGTGAAGTGTAGAGCCTGATATGATATTGGTAAACCCTATTAAATCTCCCTTCACATGTAAAAAACCTTTGGATAACCCTAAAAAAACCACTATGACTTTCCAATAAAATATCTCTGGGTATGATAGCTTGAAATTTAGTATTACTAAATTTAGGCTTCAGAAAATCATAATAATAAGACATGTCTAACTACATACCTTTGAACCATTGTTCACTATGAGTAAGTATTTTTGTTGTAGCAACAATGCTATCTTCTGAAACTTGCAATTAGAGGTTTCCCACCTTAGCCTTAGAGCCATCAAAATTCTTTGCAAACTCCTTCGCCACATGTCTGTTGTACAAACTTTCTCAAAAACCCTAATGAAACTGACTTATTCAAAGGATGCTCTGATTCTTGGGTTTGTGTTTACTAAATTTAAACTTTGTGGCTCAAATATCATGATGTCACCGCCCTTTACATTCTTTCTTCTATGCTATGGAGTTGTCATGATGTTGGTATATTTCAACCCTGTGTGAACTATAACTGTGTGTAGCGATGACTAGAATAGGTGTACAACAATATATTGCAATTTTCAACTTGTTGTATCAAGTAACACTTCAAATTCCGATACTCTGGATCCTGTACGCAACAAATGAGAGAAAAACATTATGCGGAACAAATGAATACAATAACCTCTTCACAGAAAATTAAGATAGTAATTGTTGCACAGTGCGCAACAATGAACGACAATAGGGAATTGTTTGCAACAAAGAACAATAGGGTCCTCTGGACAACAAGCCTGGTTGGGAGGTTTTGAAATTGTTATTGAATAAAAACGATTTCTTGATGCTTTGTTTACCTTGAGGGAGGATAAATTTGAAAGATAATTTCAATTAAATCATGAATTATTGCCATCATACCTCATCATACCTCTATACACAACATTAGGACGTTGTACAATAACTCGCGTTGTGCAATGGTTTTCTTGATGATACTACATGTCCTTAATAGATTTGATTTCATGAAATCGTTATAACTTTGACAAGACTGACTCCGACTAACTTGAATCAACATCATGATCTTTCATAAAAACCTTTTAGTGACATGACAACCCACATCTTGGCAAAAACAAAATCGTAAGTTACATGATTAAAAAAGAAAACCCTTCCCATGACAAACAAACCTATGACTCATGATTTAAGAAAAAATCATACAATGTTCTTATTTAACCCAAAACATGACTTTATCCTATAATCTTATTCAAATCCTAACAACCTATTTATAGGACACTAATAGGGTCATTTCCTATTATGGAACAAATTAAAAGCACACATTGTTGCATAAGGAACCCGTAACTCTCCAAATGGGGAAGCTTCCTTTGGAAGAACTATGTCTACCTCACCCCCATGAAAGGAGAGGGTTCCATAGGAGGAATTAGTTGAAGGGGAGGGAATTGATACAAAGGAAATGACTGATATACTAGAGACCAATAGCTTGAATATAAATAAAAAGAGGAAACAAAAAGGAGTTGGGCGATGTAATAGGAAGACAGTTGTCTCCCCTATAGTGCAAAAGGATACGCCTATAACCACCAAGAGAAGAGCTAGACAAAAGGTTCAAGAACTAGAGAAAAGATGATATCGGGAGGAGGATGAGGTAGTCATCATTGGGAGCATACCAAAGAAGCCTCGTACCCGTTCCTCTACAACATAGACTCTTTCTTCACTAGTCCTTCTTGACTCTAAAAATCATCAATTAGCCACCAACCTACAAATAATTGCAAGGAACTAAAAGAAACGTTTTACTATCTATCAATAAATAAGAAATACATAGCTATAGGTGGGGACTCCTTGGATGGAAGAAAGAAAAAATGGCCATGCATTGGTTCTAATGAAGGTCATTTCAGTATTCTTCAGTTTCATCGATATACTTTTCAACATTAGTGATGTTTTAAAAGAATAAGTTTCCATCTTTGTTTAGTAAAAACAAATGGATGATCACCCATGACATATTATTTTCATAAAATTAATAATTGTTTCATTTTTTAAAGTGAAAAAGGGGTTGGCATCATATTGAATTTTATGACATATTTAAGTCATTGCCAGTGAAATGGTTATTCCTACTTTGAAAATTTATTTAACATATCATAACAACCCAACATAGAGTATCAATCTATGCATTATAATACGACCTTATATAGTTTTGAGCCCTCATGTGTATATTTTATATTCAAAGGGTGGTTTTACAAGTTTTAAAAGGTTAGATTTTGTTTCCAACACGATATATGTGGTATATCGTATTCATTCATATTGATTTTGATATGGCCCATTGATGTTATTCAAACCTTGTTTGAAGAAATTGTTATGCCAAGTATATACCATCGTGACATAAGGTTCGACATTGAATGTGGGTTTTATTTGAAATGATATTGAACTGGATGTTATTCCGAGGGCATTAAAGTGATGATGATATGGATGAAGCACATGAAAATTTTCATACATGGCATGATATGTTTCTTTTCTATTGGATGTAGTGGGCTAGTGGAAATGTGACAATGAAAAATAAATTTAATGTTGAGGGGACGTGAACCTCATGCATTGAATGCATGAACACAAGTTCTTCGTTGAGTTTACAACCTTGCACATTCATACATTTTCATTTTGTTGGGTCTGTGAAATTGAGCTTTGCGGGGATAAAATTTTGTTCAAACCCTAACCCTCGAATTTTTGTCACTAAAACTCATCTTTATCTAAAGGAAACATGTTGGTGAAGGTATGTTTCTTGTAGATATTCTCATCAAATGAATTGTAAATTTGAAGTAATATTTTTGATGTAGCTCTATGTAAAGACAAATGAACTTGTTGCTTGCTTGTTGGTTTTATTTCATGGTTTCTTTTTGCTACAGAGAATGATAATATTGAAACCTTGTCTGTTTTTTTCTATTTAAAATAAATAAATGCTTCTTGGTTTTTAAAATGAGTCCTATGGCTTCTCCTTTGATATATTTTGATGCCATATTGGGTGAAGAACTCTACTAGTATTCATTACCCTTACCTTCATGTTGAACCCCATAATTTCTCTACTATATTAACATAGTTTGAATGTTGTTCATTTTTTATCTCGAGTGTTACTCCGCTTACAAAATGATTTCATCACCATGCCACAAAAATATTATACACTCTATGATTTTTTGGGTTATACCCACTACCTAGAGTTTGGCCTACCAGTGTCAAACCTCCTTTGGTATTCACTTATGTGCTCTCCTCTTCCAAATATTTTGGTCTCTGGTAGGGTCAATTCAAGGGATATATGTATAGTCAATTTCAAATCATCTTGAAAGGGAACAATTTTTTCATCCTTCCTACATAGACCTAGATTATGCACTCATTATATGACTGCACACGCACGCTCCCCACACCCGTAGGTCAGAAGGTCTGCGTGCTCATAGGATGTTTCCCTCCTTCTCAGCCCGAAGAACTTCAAAAGGTTCTTCTATTTCCCTATCGGGAAAATCTACACCCACAACAAACTCTTCACAGGATCCCCCTCTTTACAATCAGGAGATCGGACTTCGCAACTTCGTGAGGTCATTGGTCAAGCGTTGGACTCTCGAATCCCCAAAACCCGACAACCAGTCAACGCTGACCTTTTCCTATCGGGGTTTTCTCTATCGCGATTTCAGCACTCGCGATGTCGGACAACTCGTATCCCCGACTCCCGATTCCCTATATGCCGAAACTCTGACGCACGTGCGAGTTGACTATTCAACGGTCCTTCACTCTATCGATACTTCGGGGTTCGCAATATCACAAATCCTGATGTAATTGTTTCGGGACTTCTCACCACAAAACCCCGAAATAGCATGCCACCTGTCCACCTCTCTGACCCCTGTGGACCCACACTATTCTCTTAGCCTTCGGGATATCGCGTATCGTGATTTTGCGATTCCTATTGCAACGTTTACGGGACTTCAACCCGCGAAACCCCGATATGGAAGTCCACGAGCAGATCCGACGGTCCTTGTGACTCGGATCTACGGTCCTTCACCTCCTGAGCTTTGAACCTATTGGGAATACTTCACTGTATCTCCTCTACTCCTTTGTGATATCTGATGGCTCACGGGATGNTGGACGAGTTCTGGGGAGGAACTCGTCCACCTATGCGCAAACGTACGCCGCTTCTTACCAAGTTTCAAGGAACAACTTCCCTATGTTTCCCTTCAACAGTTTCGAAGGCCTTATCCTTCCTGAGCTTTTCCATGACTCTGCGTTCTCTTAGAAAAACCTCCTTTCTCGCACCCCTTGCAGCAATCTTCAGACACATCTAAGTGTCGAATTCTTTCGAATCTACACACATCTACAATAGAAGTCTCTCAATGCTCCTTGCAGAGCTCCTGTGCCCAACTGCACCTTTGAGGAAATGAGAACAAAAGTAAAACTATCTGAGCTTTAGAGACACAATCCTGAATTCTTGTCAACGCACTCCTTGCGGACACTTCAACTGCACTCCTTGAAAGAATCCTTGTTCAGATAGAGAAAAAATTGAAACTCATTCCCGTTTCCTTTCAGACTTCACTCGGCACATGAAATCACATATACAACATATAAAGAAAATGTATAACAGGAAGCAAACATTCATGAGCATATCATTCAGCATCAATACACAGAGAACAAACACAAAACCATGAATTTGAATCAACCTCTTTCTATTAATCCAAATATCTATACATGGGTGTTCTTACACAACTCTCTGCATTCTCTTACTCTTCACTAATGCTTCTGATCTTCCTTCTAACTATCTTACAATACACAATGAGGGTGTCTATATCCTATTTCCATCTTGCGCTCTAAATTGTCAAATCTAAAATTAAATTCTATCTACCTGCATTAACTACTTTAAATGCCTTCTACCTACTAAGGACGAGAGCAAATCGCTCAAGGTCCGGTTACATTATACAAGTGCGCTTCATTAAATTTCCACATTTAAATTCGTGCAACAACTTCAAGGTGATTTCAAAATTTGTGCTGGCGCTGGCCCAACTGTCCTTCGCTTCCGGGTTGGCTCGCTTTATGTTGGCGATGCTCCTGCATCATTATAGTTGTTAAAAATATAGATAGGTTTTGGGTGTTGAAGCCCTAATATTCTCCAATTCGTCTTTCTCATAACAAACAATTTCAACTCGAGTTTGATTTTGGTTAGAATGGAAGGAAAACATGTGAAGTCTATTTTTGGAAATGGTTTTTATATGGTACATTCAACATATTTATGTGGTGCCTTCGCACAGAGTGATGATCATTTTTTTCTATTGAAAAGCAAAATGTTTGTATGATGAAGAAATGGAAAAGTGTTGGCTATACCTGTGAGTTTTGTTGCAGATAGAAATTTATTGGAATTGTTTCAATTTGGACTTCAATACATTAAATATTTTATCAGGTTACGGGATTATGATGGGGTTTTGAATTTGAAAAAAATATGTGAATAATTTTCTCATTTTGAACTTCATAGAGACTTGTTGGTTATTAATTATGTCAATACATTGGTTGTTAGCATGATAATTTAATAAAACAACTTCATTTTATGATGGTGCCAAGTCTGTCCAACACATTTCTCTATTGAAATTTGTTTTTCGAACAACATAAATATATTATTGGAAAAAAGTTTATAGATTTTGGGTAATGAGATGATTTTGGATTTTAAAATAATGTGTTGATTTTTTTTTTGAAAGGGGATACATATTTAATTTTATATCTACAGGTTCAATCCCCTCATTCCCAAATTTATTATTCCCATATTCCCAAATTCATTTATCATTTCAAGAAATCATTTATTCCCCCCCCTCTGATATATAAATATTAGAGGTTTTGCTATCAGATTGATATTAATATTAAAGGGAAATAGTTTTAATGGTTGATATATGATGATTTCATAATCATAATGATGTTGTGGCATGGTTAAAAATTTAAGTTTTTTCCAGGGCCAAATCCCTCCATATTTTCATTTTCCATAGTTATTCCTAGCTCCCATTTCCACTTCCATTTTAAAATCATCTCTATTCCCCCCGATGCATACTTAATTATTAATATCAACAATGATGGATATTTGATGAAGCATATATGAAGATATCGTAGGAAGGAAACAAACTTCACATATATTTTACACAATTTATTATGAACACGTATCATTTCATTTCCCTATCATTATTGCATTTTTCGCACACTACAAACCCTACCATATTCCCAAATTCATTTATATTCTCATGTTCTTAAATAATAATTTATGTGTGAAATGAAGAAGGGTTAAATGACAAAATTGATATTTTGATTGTTTCCCTATATGTCCATGGTTGCATGCATGTTTATTTTCTTTTCCACAGAGTTATTCTAAATTATGTTGCATAAATAGTGTTTGATGATTATTAGCTATGGTATGCATACTCTAACTTTTCTTTACATTATAGATGAGTTTCAGTAGAGGAAGTGAGGCAAGAGGAAACATAGGAAGAGGAATGATACCTAATGAATTTTGGGGAAATAAAAGGATTCACTTTTCGATACATTTCAATGCTGACTCTGAGGAGCTTAATCAACTCCTACAGACTAGTTTCTTGAATTTATCAGGACAAGGGGCTTTCCAACCCTATCCTCCACCTCAAATTCCACCCATTCAACCCCATCAAATATTTCTAGAGTCCTTGTGCAACCACATGTTTCATTACCACATGAGATTCCATCCAACAATGGTTGGAATGAAATTGTAAATCCTCTCTAGCATCAAGCTCAAGGATGGCCTACTTCCTCCTTTCCCTTACCTCCACCTCCTCCAAAGTATCCAAAACTCCATATTACATCAGAATCTTCGCATTCCCATTCCATTCAACAACCATTAAAGAAGATAAAATATCTATCCCAAGAACCCAATCCTAGTAAAGGAAAATGACCTACCCAATTTGTCAATTATGATCAATCAATAATCTCATCACACTCAGTTACTTCCCATGCCTAGTGTCAGATATTTGAAGGTAAACACAATTCCTTTGAGGGCATGCATCTGGAAGCTTCAAAAACAAGAGTTAAGGAACTATTGCATGAAGGAACAAAAGTCATGAGAACAACAAAATCATAGGGAAGTGAGAAGAGGTAAGTTGCATGACACAAAAATATGACTTCAACTTTTGCAATGTTATTTTGATATTTTACTGTTGAGAATACTTATGATTATGTTTTCGGATAGTAGTATGTTTGATAAAACATATTGATTATCATTTTGATTATTTGTACAATAGTATATATTGAGACAGGTTGGTGATATATTCATTTTTGACATGTTATGACAGCCTTTGACTAAGGCAACAAACTGATATATTTATTTTGATAAATATGTTTATAATTCAGGAGTGACAAGGATGTTTATAAAGTTTTAATATGGGATGATTTGAATATGAATTATGTTGATATTTAAATGGATGTTTGAAATCATTAGAGTGAAATATGAACAAGGAGAAAATTATTTGAAAATTAAAAGAATAATTAGGGGGTCCCCACCTATTAGTTAGTATTTATTTATCCTTATCATTAAATATTATTATTATTATTATTTTATAAAGTTTTCCCCATTAACTAAAATTAGTTAATGACATAACTAAAATTAGTTTAACTTCTCAAATTACTTTGAAAAGAATAAAAGAAGATTTCAAGGGACAAACAAAAGGGAGAGGTGATAGAGAGAACAACTCTGATAAGGTATGCTCTTGCTTCTTAAGTGAGATTTATTTTCCAATTCATTCATATATGAAATACATAAGTGCAAAGGACTTCTTGTTGATAGAAGGATCCTACTAAATTAAGAAACACAGAGAGCCAAAAATTATTTATTTGTTGATATACTTCACAAGGTTGATCACATGTCTCTAATAGTGTACAGATTCTTGTTACATTTATGGACTAGTTTTCAGTACTGATTGAGGGTTTTGTGCAGAGTTAAAGCAATGACATTTGTGTCTGTTATTTCAGCATTGTTTCAGTCTTGGTTTCAATTGATGATATCAGTGGTCATTGTATGATTTAATATACCATCATTGATTGCTAAGTTTCATTGTGGTCCTTACCCTTGGAGTATGAAGAATGTTTTTTGTTGTATTTCAGACTTGAATAAATAAAATATTTGGATGGTTTCGAGTCTCGTTTGATTTTTTCTGTGTAGCCTTTATGGGATCTTTTATTTTTAAATCTATTCAAAAAATATTCAAAATTATTTTTCTGTTATGAATGTTTTATTTTCATTTTGACATACTAAAATTATAAAAAATTGCATTAATTCCAAAGACATATTTCTTGAGAATTAATTCAAATTTTGTAAAAGAGGCTATAAAAACATGGTGGCAATCCTGATTATTTTTCTCTAGCCAAGCAAAATATGAAAAATGTTGGTATCAAGATAATTCATTCTTTTTCATCAACATTTATTTGGTGACCATACTGGGGAAATCTTCAATATTTCTCTTCTATTCGTGTCTTTCTGTTGTAATTACTGTAAATTTTATGTATTTGATTATATTTATTTTCTTATTATTATTTTTTTTCATGACCATACCTGTTGTGCATCAAACTAACATTGGACAGGGTTTAGATGATCAAACCAACATTTCTTTAACCTTATTTAACACAATTTTGGAAACAGCCCGCTCATGCGCTGGACTTAATCAATCTTGGGAAGTTATTTCTCAAGATACCAGAATTAGAGAACAATGGGAGGATCAACAAAGGTTGGATAGAAATCAACCTCCTTGTTAAAAAGTTTTTCTTATGTCCTATGGTTCTCATTTTTCTCGAAGAACGAGAGGTTTATCTCCAAAAATTAATCATGTTTCTGAGATAGGGAGAAGAAACATTTTCCTCAAACACTTATAAGGAAAACATCAAAGGTATTTGTCTGGTTCTTCCAGATCATCGATATCATTTCTTCCTATCACCTTCAAAATGACGTCTTCTGGTTCTTCTTTTGGGACCAGTCAATATTTTTCTTTACTGACATCTGCCTCTTCTTTGATTGAAAGTATATTTATCCATCAAATACCAGTCCAGTTTACCACTAATCATGCCAAGGTAATCAATAATTTTGGTTTATTCCAGATTGAGCAAGATGCCACAACTACACCATGGCTTGTGTCCTCACCGCTAGATCTTGCTCTAGGTACTAATCCCCTTCCCAAATTCAAACATCATTTGCCAAAATTTCTAGGAAATGGAACTATTTCTACTAAAGAACATCTTAGTGCATTTTATAATGCATGTCACAATATAGGATCAAATGATAATGATACTTGTATGCAATTACTTAACTCTCTTGAAGGGAAAGTTGTTGATGATTTTTTTGAATTGTTTCCCAAAGTATTTTCCAATTGGGATGAATTAGTTTACTGGTTTGAATCAACACATGTGAAGTCCAAGAATACAACAAATTTATTAAAGGATTATAATAAAAATATTTTTACAAATGGTAAAACCATTAAATCTTTTAATCTTTGATTCACCAAATTGTACAATCAGATCCCAAAACTGATCCATCCTCATAATCAATTTTCTTTAGTTCAGTATTATAATTCCTTACCCTCTTCTTATCATCATATGTTAGAATATAAATGTGAAAATCCTAAGGTCTTCACTCCAAATTTGTTTGGAGAATGAAGAACAAATGGAAAGAACAAGTCTTCCTAAGGAATATTTTGTTAAGTAGATCGAAATCTGAACTGTCTTGCAGCTAGTTCAAGATATGAGCAATTAGATGATTTATTTTGAAAGGAAAGGGATCACTACAAATTCAGTCCCCTATGAATCTTCTTCTCAAGTTTTTTTGATAAATCAACCAAACATTATTCTCTCAAGGGCTTGGTGTAACTTTTGTGATGACAATCATGAAGAGAGAACCCATGAAGTAAAAAAAAGGCACAGGAAAACATCTTTGGTAAAAGAAGTGAATAAATTGTCGTTGCCTTATATTTCATGCTTGAATAAGATGTAATGGTAGTAAATACTCGTAGTAAGTATTATATTAACAATGGAAAGGGTGGAAATCCTAAAACTATATTTGCGTCTAGTTGTTCTTCTCCAAGTACAAATCCTCAAGTTGATAGAATAACACAAAGTCAAGGGTTTTGACCTCTTTATCTTCATCAAAGTATAATATATTGAAAAAATGGCTAACAGAAAGGCAGATGCAACTCTCCTAGACATGGTTGTTGTATTATTGAGAGGGGCGATGAATCAATAATCAACAATTTATACCACTTATCAATCCTTTTAACCACAATGTATATTCATTTAACTTATTCAACAATTTTCATCAGTTCATCATTAATATATTATTGCATCCTAAAGCATTAATATTCATCTGTGCATAATAAAAAATAATAGACACATCCACACAATGCACAGTACACCAATATTTTACATGGAAACCCAATGCGGGAGAAAACCACATATTTCTTTTCTTATATGTCTTTAATAATTACATTCAAGGAAGCACCAACTTTCAATTCTCTAGCTCGAACCAGAAGGAGGCTCCAACCCCCTATGTTCTCTGGCTCCAACCACCCAATTCTATAGCTCCAACCAGAAGGAGGATCCAACCCCCTAATTCGTAGGCTCCAACCTGAAGGAAGCTCCAACTCCCTAGTTCTCCGGATCCAATCGAAAGGTGGATCCAACCACCTATTCTTTCCCCGTCTCGCCTCCCTGAAATATAAGTGCCAAATGAAGACAACCTATCACTGTCACTGAATCAACCACTGTCACTTTCATTGAATCAACCACTATCACTTTCACTTTGTCACTGTGAACCTGTACCAACAACCTATACCAAGAAACATGTACCAACCTGTACCAACCTGTGACAACCTGTACCAAGAAACCTGTAACAACAACTGTACCAGCAATATGTAACCAACAAACTATTCCAATAACATGTAATAATAATATCATCAACCAGTCATGTACATCAACAACTAGCACAACATGTACCATCACAAGTTCATCAACCATGCACATCACAACACCTCACAACCATACCAATACCAAGATCTGTATGCCACATCAACCATAAACCATGTTACAATTTCACTACAAATATATCCAACAATATTACCAACAAGTGCCTCTAACAATGTACCAAGCATGTATAGATCATGTACCAACAACAAGCCAAGATATACCTCATCAAGATGTTCCAACATCACCATACCATACACCTCATGTATATGCTAACTCATCAACTAAGTGTCTCATCCATGAACTCAACATATACCTCAACCATATACCAAAACATACATCAATACAACCAAAAAGATTCCTCTGGCAATACATCACAAATCCATAATCCAAATACCATAAACCCTTACACAAAACCATGTGCCAAACCTCATTGTTATGTAGCCTCAAGCATGTACCATGTCATGAAAAAATGTAACCATCAAAACATGAATATAAACATACTTGTAACTCTGTAAAAGGCCTAGTGTATGTGATCATAGACCTGCATACCTTCCTTAACTTCAACAACAAGAGACTACCATTTTCATCAAACTTTACTTTAGTCTCACATGACTAATTTTGGATTAGTCAACACCCCTAGCTTGCAACAAGCATAACTATGTACCTGTAATGCATAAAGGTACAAAAATGATGTAAAATATTCTCCAGTGTCTTCTCTACAAATCCTCCAAGTTTCACTACTTGGAACCTCCCAGAAACAACGTTATAGCAAAAATGGCAGACCTTGATGAATTTTGGCTTATTCTAGAGAGATAACTTGTATAGAATTCCATGCAAGGAATATTTTCTGTATGAATCTAAAAATGATCAAAAACATACCACATATTGTACTCTACCCAATGCATTTTGTCTCATTGAATTTGGATCTTATATGAAGAATTTATGACATTTTTACCCGGAACACATGTTTTAGACTAGTTTCAGGACTAGCCACAAACCCTATCTTCTACAAAGTGTAACTCCCAAACTACAAATACCCACAAGCTTAAATTTTTATCACAATTTGATCTGAAATTTAACTTGATCTTTAACCATTACTTGCATGTGAATTTTTTTTACTGTTAACCACCTTTATAAATGCAAAATTAAAGAACATTCATCAAGCACTTTGAGCACATAAACATGTAAGCAAACTATCTATGAACGAAAATTTGTGATGAAGTTCACCAGACTTCCTGGCTACGTCTCCGAGCCACTTTCTAAATGGGAAGACCGATATATTAAGTATTCAAATGCTTACAAAGTGACTTTTGATTTCTGACTGTCATATACAGTAACAGACTTCAACAACAACTACAAGATGAAATTCTGAGACTTTTAAGTATAAACATGGATACCTTTCTATGTATCTGGAAGGTTCTGTGAGCACTTTTCTATCTAGATTCCTTAATGCAAAAACTGAAGCTAGATCTGGAATCCTTGTGAAAAATCAAGACTTTTGAGTATAAACTCGATATATTTCAGAAACTGGACTCCGAATGCCCTTCTTGGCACAATTCCCAAATCTTCCCTTAATTGCATAGTCCATACAGCCTCGAGATGCGTGCCAATTCTGTACCACCTCGAACTACGTGCAAATACCACCTCAGTCTATGTGCAAATTCACTTTGGTCACTGTGCAACGTCACCTAAATCTGTGTGTATGTCTCTGCCTGCATCAAAACTCCTCCTCCTCCTCGGGATTCATGCCCATGCCTCATTTAAATAATAAAAAAACAATGGTTTTTGGGGAGGCACGAGCTATGGGCCACACGCCCTCTGAAATCCCCCAAATCGTGGCAGTTGTTAAGGTTTTCGTGCCATTACTTGCCACGTCCCATGACAGTGGCGCATTGGTAGCTATAGTGGTTAGGCAGGCGGAAGTCCTGGGGTCAAACCCACGGGCTGCCCCTCCTTGGTGCGAGTTAGTATATATTTGTTTTAACATATGGTTGTATGTGGTGGTATATCATATGTGGATTAACATATGATTTATATGGTTTTAATACTATATGGTGCATTTTTTTAATATGGTTGGCACGATTTTAATACAATATGGTTGGCGCAATTTAATACTATATGGTTGGCATGATTTTAATACCCATTATATGGTGCGTTATAACATATGTTATGTTTTAACATATGTGTTTTGGCTTTTATCACATGGTTGGTTTTTTTTTATATAACATTTAAATACCAAGGGGGTGTCTCGGTGTTGGCAAGGTCAAGATCTAGGCTTTTTGACCACCCATTTTTTTTCAAAACCATGGGGTCATGGTGGCCTTTTCACAAGGTTTTGGGTTCAATTCCCATAGCCCCAAATTACACCATTTCTAACCATTTTCCACCAATCTCTGACGAAACTTCAACTACTGATATCTTTGTCATCTGGAGGTCGTTTTTCCTGAAACGAACGTCACCAGAAAGCTGCTGACAAGCTCTTCCACTTTGTAATCTTTACTTTTCATTTTGAATACTTCAACTCTATCGAATTTTGAGATCATCCACCTGGATCACAGTTACATGGATATTTCGTCTCAATTTCCTCCATATTTCTCTATCTAAATCATTCTATAAAAACATTTATTGCAAAAATTGTGAGATGACCTGTAAATAACATACCTTAGAAAACATCATGAAAAGACTTTATGCTCCCTTGAATTTTCAGCTTTCTTTACTTCACCTTCCCTATGAAATTCACCTTATATCTCCTTTGGTTACCTCAATCACTTATAGATATTCAATATGCTCAATTAGGTGCTAATAGGAATTTCTTTCTCTCTTATTTATACTTTTCCAAGTGCCTTCCTCTGGAAGTTTCCTTGTAACTAATTTACACCTTCTCCTTAATTTAGGGCTAACTCATTAACCCACTTTTGTCCACTTAACCACTTTGTCCACTAATAGTAATCTCTCCACTTCTAGTTGTAACTAACTTTATTATTTAATTAATTTCTTTTGCAACCACTTTGATTTATCCGTAAATGGTAAACTCACCACTTCTTGTTGCAACCACTTTATTATTTAAATAATTTCTCTTTACTCACAACTTCTTGTTGCAACTAACTTTTCTATAATTAGTCATCTCATAACTTCTTTTTCATTAACTAACTTCTTATTGCAGCCAATTTATTATTTAATTTATTTCTTGGTCAACCACTTTGACTATTCAATCTTCTCATCACAACTAACTTACCATAATTACCAAACTCACAACTTATTGTTGCAACTAATTTATTTTTAATTATTTTCATAATCCAACAACTATACCCATGATTAAATCCTAGTTACCATCAATTTGACTAGTACATTTCTTCTAGAAGCTTCTTGAATAATTAACTTCTTTGACTTTCTAGGGGCTTCTAGATAACTCATGAGGGTTCTCCAACTTCACATGGCCATAACTCTCTAACCGTGAGGATTTATGTGATGTTCCACATATCACCAGAAATGGCATGACATGTATTGTTCATATAGAATAGTCTTACCTGCAAATACATCGATACTCATTCCTTTATACCTCAAACAAACTTGAGTCCCTTACCCATACATTTATGCTACTAGACTTCTCCAAGGGTTGAAATCAATCTCTAAAGGTTGACATCAATCTACAATATCACTCTCCAAGGGTTGACATCAATGACAACCAAAAATCCAAGCCAATTGTCCATCAACCTGAGCCAATTTTCTGACAATGGTCGTTATACTAGAATAATAGTAGCATCTTAAAAACTATATGGAAGGTAAAACTTCCTCGGTAACTAGTTTATTTGAAAACCTTGATGAAGACGACTCACATGTAAATAGATAAGGTGTAAATAATTTCAAAAATTACTTAAAAAATCCACCCTTTTATATTTTTGTAAAGATTTTTAATAGAATAGTTCATTCTTGCTTAATAGATGGTGGATCTCGACCTAGTGTAATGTATAAGATTATTATGGAAGAAAATGGCCTCTCTTGTACAAGTGAGAATGAGAGAAGCATGTTGTTCTATAATAATCAACAACAATCTATGATAGGTGATATTAAAGATGTAATTTTAATCCTTTGCACCCATCCAAAAATCAAGACCACATTAAATATACAAGTCAATTGATATGCATGTTAGCAATTATTCATTCATTTTGGGTAGAAGATGGCAGGATTTAACAAGTGGTTACTTATATTTAGATGGTTCTCACTTGTATATTCCCATAAATGGCAAGAATATAGTCGTACTAATGGAAGGATGAATCTCATCGTACATCGAAAAAAGTTTTGCAGTCAAATGTAAACTTTATTGAGGAAGATATGGGTGTTTATTCATTTTTCAATGATGAAGATGTCATTTCTCATGAACATCCATATGATTATGAATATGGTATGTGGCATATGCACTTCGATGGTGCATCTTCAAATGAAGTTAATGGGGAAGGAATTGTCTTATATTCACATGTAGGTAAAATCCATAATTTTTCCTATAGACATGAATTTTCCTGCACAAATAATGTAAATGAATTTGAAGCCCTACCATTAGGAATTGAAAATGCTTACAATTTAGGTTGTAGTCATCTTACTATTTTTGGTGATTCATAACTTGTTGTCAATCTAGTAAAAACAAATTATACTCCTACTAATAAGTTACTGAAGAGATACACCTGTTGGATTATTGAGAGGGGGGGGTGAATCAATAATAGAGCAATTTAATCATTTTTCACCATAAAATGCAAGTGTTATATAAATGTAGCATTATCATCCAATAGTTGTAGAGTAAATAAACAATGAACAAATGAGCAATCATACACATACACAGTACGCCATTTTTTTACGTGGAAACCCAAAGCGGGAGAAAACGACGAAATGTTTTTTCTTATATGTCTTTAATAATTACATTCATTGGAAGCCCCAAATTCCTTTGTTTTCCAGCTGCAACGGGAAGGAGGCTCCAAACCCATAGTTTCTCAGGCTACAACCTGAGGGAAGATCCAACTCCCTAATTATTTGGCTACAACCAGAAGGAGGCTACAACCCCCTATGTTCTCCGACTACAATCAAAAGGTGGCTACAACCACCTATCCTTGCCCCGTCCAACCACCCTAAAATAAACGTAGAATGATGGAACCACTATCACACTATCACTGTGAGATATACTATTATAAACCTGTACCAATCAACCTGTAATCAACCTGTACCATAAACAAGTGCATCAACCATGCACCAACCTGTATCAAGCAACCTGTAATCAACATGTACCATAAACAAGTGCATCAACCATGCACCAACATGTACCTCAACCTATACCATCAATGAGTGCATCAACCATGCACCAAATATGTACCAATCATGCATCAAATACACATAAACTATGACACATAAATATGTACCAACATCATCAACTATACAACTCATGTATGTGTCAACTCATCAACTACTTGTCTCAACCATGTACCCAACATGTACCTCAAGCATATACCACAAGTTTGTACCTCAAACCATGTGCTAGAACCTCACTGTTATACAACCTCTATTTATACAAATAACTTCAGCAACATACCTCAACCAAAATCCCTCAAACATGAACCAATACTAAACTTCAATATATCTTCCTTAGATCAACTCTACAACAAGCCATAAACTCCCAAGAGAGCATCCAACATACTTACAAGGAAAACCCTCACATTTATTCATAAATTCAACACTACACATATGAAAAACATACCCTTTTTCTCTTCTTGCAGCGTTCTGTTGTCGCGGTTTTGTTGTCGTGAATCCACTACCACGATTTTTCTGATGTGATTTTTCTGCCACACTTTTACTGTTGCGGTTTTTCTACCGCACTTTTCCTACTACGATTTTTCTGCCACACTTTTACTACTACGATTTTTTTGCCTCACTTTTTCTGCCACACTTTTCCTGCCGCACTTTTTATTCTGCAGTTTTCCTACCACACTTTTCCTTCTGCAATTTTACTGTTGTTGATTAATTGGGTTGGTTTTCATTGATGTCAACCCTTGAAGAAAGTCCGGTAGCGAATTCCGGTCACAAAAAGGTTTGGGTAATGGACCCAGGTTTGTTTGATGTATAATGGTATGTGTTTTGATATATTTGCAGGTAATACTATTCTAGATGGATAGTACATGTCATGCCATTTTCGGTGGTATGTAGAATGCCACATAACTCCTCACGGTTTAAGAGTTATGGCCTTATGAAGTTGAAGGACCCTCATATGATTGGCTTGAAACCCCAAAAGATCAAAGAAGTCAAAGTGCTTGCAAAGAAGAAATTATTTAAATAATAAAGTGAAGTGACAAAGTCAAATATTTAAATAATAAAGTGAAGTGACAAAGTCAAAGAGGATTATTTAAATAATAAAGTGAAGTGACAAAATCAAAGAGGATTATTTAAATAATAAAGTGAAGTGACAAAGTCAATGAGGATTATTTAAATAATAAAGTAAATAGAAATTTTTTTAATTATGGAAAGTGGTTATAAGAAGGTTAACCCTAAAATGAGGAAAATGGGTTAAGTGGTCAAGTGGCTATTGGATACATGGACAAGCAACAAACTGGACAAAGTTGGACATATGTGACTATGTGGACAAAGTGTCCTAGAAGATGCTTCTAAGGAAGCTACTTGGAGAGTATAAATAAGAGGCAAGGCTCTCTCATTTTAATCCAGCTTGAGCATATTGAACATATACAGGTGACTGAGGTAATGAAAGGATAGCTAAGCCTAATTTAAGAGGGAAGGTGAAATAAAGAAGGCTTAAATTCAAGGGAGGATAAATTCTTTTGATGATGCTTTCTAAAGTATGTTATTTACGCCCCCGGGGGGGCAACTCAATTGGCAAGTGCCGTGAAAATGAAGTTCCATGAGGTTTCGAGTTCAATTCCCCCTG
>JASDQU010586501.1:16418-31393 GCA_032191745.1 Picea mariana | reverse complement strand
ATGAAATTGGGATTCCATTCAAGAACCATATCCAAGTATATTTGGTATGAATTTCATCTTGTTGGTCATTGTATGTTTGGAGTTACACTCCGAGGAAAATGGGGTTTGTGGCTAGTCCTGAAACTAGTCTAAAATAGGTGTTTTGGGTAAAAACATCATAAATTATTCATAACAGATCCAAATTCAGTAAGACCAAATGTGTTGGTTAGAGTACGGTCTGTAGTATTCTATGTAAAATTTTCAGATCCATACAACAAATATTATGTGTGGGGCACACTCTACAAGTTCTCTCTCTAGAATAAGCCAGAATTCAACAAGGTATGTCATTTTTTCTATAACTCATTTTCTGAGAGGTTCCAAGTAGTGACACTTGGAGGAATTGCATAAAACACACTTAAGAACATTGTGTATTATTTTCAAATCTTTATTTATTACAAGTACATATTTATGATTATTTCAAGTTAGGGTTGTTGACTAATCCAAAACTAGTCATGTGAAACTAAAGTAAAGTTTGATGAAAATGTTAATCTCTTGCTGTTAAAGTTAAGGAAGGTTTGTAGGTTGAGGTACAAGTTGGTGTATGGTTGATGCATTTGTTTATGGTATAGGTTGATTATAAGTTGAGGTACAAGTTGGTGCATGGTTGATGCATTTGTTTATGGTACAGGTTGATTACAGGTTGAGGTACAGGTTGATGCATGGTTCAGGTTATTGGTATAGGTTGTTTGGTGCAGGTTGATTGGTATAGGTTTACAACAATATATCTCACAGTGATAATGTGACCATGGTTCCATGATTCTACTTATATTTCAGGGCATTTGGACAGGGCAAGGAAAGGTGGTTGTAGCCACCTTCAGGTTGTAGCCGGAGAACATAGGGGGTTGTAGCCTCCTTCTAGTTGTATCCAGAGAATTGGGGATTTGGAGCTTCCCTCATGTTGTAGCCTGAGAAACTAGGGGTTTGGAGCCTCCTTCCAGTTGCAATTGGAAAACAAAGGAATTTGGTGCTTCCAATGAATGCAATTCTTCAAGAAATTTAAGGAAAAACATTATGTGATTTTCTCCCACTTTGGGTTTCCACGTAAAAACACTGTTGTACTGCATTGTGTATGATTGTTCATTTGTTCATTGTTTATTTACTCTGCAAATATTGGATGATAATGCTACATTGATATTACACTTGCATTATATGGTTAAAAAGGATTTTATTTCTCTATTATTGATTCACCCCCCCTCTCAGTAATCCAACAACTGCCACACTTTTTATGTCGCAGTTTTCCTGCTACACTTTTTCTGCCGCAGTTTTGCTGCTGCAATTTTTCTACCGCACTTTTTCTACCACACTTTTTATGCCACATTTTTCTCTATCAATAAGACATGCCCAAATAACCTTTCACAAAAAATAGATATTCAATGATATTCAAGTGTGATGTGAATGAGAGACCCTTGCCTCTTATTTATAATTTTATGTAGCTTCCTCAAGGGGTCACCTTCTAACCATATTAACCCACTTTTTTTATTTTAGGGTTAGCCCACTTATAACCACTTTTCCACTTAACCACTTTCCATAATTAGTAAGTTCTTTATTATTTAAATAATTTCTTTTGCATCCTCTTTGACTTATAGTACACTCATCACTTCACTTTATTATTTAAATAATTTATTCTTTGCAAACACTTTGACTGCTTTGACCTTTTGGGGTTTCTAGATGACTCATGAGGGTTCTCCAACTTCACATGGCCATAACTCTCTAACCATGAGGAGTTATGTCACGTTCCACATACCAACAAAAATGGAATGACATGTACTATCCATCTATAATAATATTACTTTCAAATATATCAAGACCCATACCATTATCCATCAAAAAAACTTGGGTCCATTAACCAAACCTTTGTGCTACCAGAATTCACTACCAGACTTTCTTCAAGGGTTGACATCAATGCCAACCAACCCAATTAATCAACAGTCTCCCCCTTTGGAATTGATGGAAACAATCTGATGCAATATTGAAGTCATGTCATGCAATACTAAATTCATATCACTCATGCTCTTCCTATGACCATCGCTCCCCCTGGAACCATGCCTTTGTGCTCTACATATGATAAATCTCTCCCCCTTTGTCATCAATGGAAAATGTATCTTTCCATCTGGGGCTGCTCCCCCTAACTTAAATTTCCTTGGGGATACTCCCCCTGACTGAACTCTTCCTGAAACTGATCTCCTAACATGAGCTGTCCTCTTTATGGTGCTTCCTAATGTAAATCTAAGACATATAAAATAGGCATTCAAAATAATTCATTCTGGAGTATAAATTACTCCGAGTCTTTGGCGAAGATACTCAAAGGCTTCCTATGGAAGTAGTTTTGTAAATATGTTTGCCACTTGTTCTTTTGTTCCCACATATTCAATTATGATGTTGTTCTCTACAACTTGTTCCTGTAGAAAGTGATACTTTATTGGAAAGTGCTTCGTTTTGGAGTGCATCATCGGTTTCTTTGAGATATTGATGGAGCTTGTATTATCACAATAGATTGGAATGGGCTCATCATACTCAACCTGTATATCTATCAGAGTTTGTTTAATTCATAGAACCTATGTGCGACATGTTGTTGTTGCAATATACTCTTCCTTGGCTATAGATAAGGATATTGTTGATTGTTTCTTGCTTAGCCATGATACTAAACACTCACCCAAGTAGAATGTTTTTTCACTGGTGCTTCATCGGTCATCAATGCAACTTTCCCAATCTACATCTGTGTAGGCAATAAGTGATAGATCCTTTCCTTTTGGATACCATGATCCAAACTCTTTTGTTCCCTTGATATATCTGAAAATCCTCTTTACTGTTAATACATGTGATTCCTTTGGTGCTGCTTGAAATCGTGCCACCTGTCCAACTTACTGCATTACATATGGTCTAGATGCTATCACATATAGTAAGCTACCAATCATTGACCTATATTTCCTCTAGTATGTATACTTTGAATCATCATCTTTACTCAACTTGCAACTGGTTTGCATAGGAGTGGTAACTAGTTTACAATCTTCCATTTTGAACCTCTTTAGCATTTCTCTGATATACTTAGTTTGAGAAATAAAATTTCCTTTGTTGCTTTGACGTATCTGAAGACTTAGAAATAAGGATATTTCTCCAAGTAATGACATTTCAAATTCATTCTGCATATCCTTTGCAAATTTCTGGCTTAACCTATCATCATTGCTTCCAAAAATAATATCATCAACATAAACTTCAATTAATAAAATACTATCTTGAGTTAACTTGATGTAGAGGTTGTTGTCTGCACTTCCTTTTTTGAACCTTGCCTATTTTAGATATTTATCTAGTCTAGAGTACCATGCTCTAGGAGCATGTTTTAGACCATACAAGGCCTTCTTCAATTTTCACATGTAATCTACGTTCTCTGACAATTGAAATCCTATTGGTTGTTCGATGTATACTTCTTCTTCAATTTCCCCATTTAGAAAATATTATTTCATGTCCATCTGATACACTTCAATATTCTTGGAACTTGCATAAGCTAAAAGAAATCAGATTGCTTCCATTCTGGCAATTGGGGAAAATGTCTCTTCAAAGTCTATTCCTTCAACCTGTGTGTATCCTTTATATACCAATCTAGCTTTGTTCCTTGCAACCTGTCCATCTTCATTCAATTTATTTCTGAATACCTACTTTGTGCCAATCTAATTCTTATTCTTTGGTCTTGGAACCAATTCCCAAGTGTCATTCTTCTCTATTTGATCCAATTCTTCATCCATGGCCTTATTCCAAAATTCATCCTTGCTGGCCTCTTCAAAAAAATTTGGTTCAATTGTAGATGAGAGTTCTAGGTGCATTTGTTCTGGTGAACAAACTCTTCTTCTAGTCTCAACTCCTATATCTTTGTTTTTGATAATCTGATCTGAAGGATGATTCTTTTGTACTCATTTGCTAGGTGTCTTTGGAGGCACATGCTGAACTTGCTCTTCTACTTCTATCTGATCTTATTCATCTTCTACTTCTTCTTCATAAATTTGTTCCATTGATTGATTTTCTTCTTCCTTTAATTCTCTTCCACCCATTCTACCATCTTCTCTTTTGATGTAGGATTTTCTTCCAAATACTCTGAAGTGCTTCACATTTATTGGTCTTCCTTTCCACAACTCGTAGGGAGTTTTTCCATTGTTGTTTTTGAGAATTTCTCTGTTTTGAATGTGAATTGTTGTATGAACTACATGTGTCCAAAGAATATCTGTCCATTTGGAATCCATTAGCATTGTTCGATCCATTTTCTCTGTAAATATCATCCATTATGATAATGTTCCTTTATATCTAAACCATTCTCTGAACCAATCTATGAATCCATTCTCTCGTCCACTGTCATATATATATATATATATATATATATATATCCAAACCTACTAAGTCTTCTTACGAATCCATCTATGTCCATACTGTCCAAGACTCTACTTCACAACTGTCCATAGTGTTGACCCATTTATCACTATACTATCATGAAGTCTTCACTACTACAATTGATTTTACTTCTGTTAACTGACTGCTCTAGATCTATCTACTCAAACTCTGCAAGATGCTCGAAGGATGGTTCTTTGGTCTGTCATAGCTATTGCATAGACTCCTCCTATATAATATTCATGTTACCTGGGAGTCTCTAAGCCATATGGCTCAGAACAATTCCTTATCTGATGTGTATTCATCATCATCTTCATTGGTAAATTCATCATCTCTCTCAGCTCTGTCTTCTTTCTTTCTGTCTGTAGATTCATCTTTCACTACAATGCCTAAAAGTACAATCTCTTGAACTTGTTCCTTATTTACCTGTCCTTTTTTTCTTTCAGTTATTTTCTAAACCTTTCTGTATCTAACATCTTTCTTTTTCTTTGTAGATTTCTTCATCTCATTTTATTTCCAATCTTGCGATCTCTGGTACCTATTCTTTGTTCACTTGTTCTTCGTGTTTTCTTATCCATAATTTCTTATATATGATATCAATGTTCTCTTTCATGGAAGTATCGATCATGCTTCTACAATCACTAGCTATGTGTCCATAGTTATGATATTTGTAACATTCAATGTTACGTGGGGACACATAGGCATTTCTTTCTTGAACATTTTTATAATCCCTGCAATCTACAACCTTATGTCCAAAATTAGTACAGTAAAAACAATGACCATAAAAGAAAATTGCATACCTAGGAATGAATGATCTTCTTTGTAGTGTATTCCTTCTGAAATTCTGCCTTGACTGATAATGCTCATGATTGAAGATTCTTTGTGGCTTGAACATGGATGGTCTTCTTGAGGATGTATCTTCAACAGTTTTCTTAGATTCTGGTTGACCATGATTCCTTCCTTTGAGTACTTCTGCATAACTCTTTCTATTTTCTTCATTCTTCTTTTCTAGCAACCTAGAGTTCTTCTCTTCATTCTCTATAACTAATGTGGATGTTTTCGTCTCTTCAACGTTCTTGTTGAGCTTAACTATTTTACTTCTCAATGTGACAACTTCTTCTTCAAGCTTCTCAACCTCTTCTTCTTTCTTCATTATCTGAGACTTCATGACTTCTTTTGTTCTTTTCACTTCTTCAAGATGAATTTTTAATCTTATTATTTCTTCTTCAAGTCCTTTCTCTTCTTGACCAAACTCTACCTCAAGCCAGTTTAGATCATTAGTTCTTTCCTTAAGATGATCTGTCAATATCTTCTCTCTCATTTCTGCTTCTTCCTTTTGTGATGTTATGTTAGCTTCCAAATATTTCTTTTGATATTCAAGATTTTCTTCGATCTTTCTGGCTTCTTCTAGCTGAGTTCTTAAGTTCTCGATGACCTATTGGGCTTCTTAAAAAATGTGAACACTTTCCTTTTGTTTCATTAATTCTTTCTCGAGTGACTTATTTTCTTCTCTTAGTTCATCTAAAGAAGTAATCAATTATTATTCATAATTCTCTTCCTTTTCAATTAGTTTTTCTGTCTCATTTCCTTCATGGCATTCTATTTCAAGATGTCCACATTTTTCACAATTAAATAAAAACAACATACCTATGGTGATTATGTACTCTTCATCTTCTGAATCTATTTGACATGGTGAACATAATTCTTCTTGATCTGTATTTGCATCTTCTTTGGCTTTTCTGAATCTACGATGGGTGAAGAATATATGTCATGTAACTTATCCCAAAGTTCTTTGGCTGATGAACATTTACCAACCTTTTCTCTTACNTGCTTGTAAAAATACTTTCATCCTTATGATCCACATCTCATACTTTAAACCATTATGACCATTAAACATTAGTACTCCATTCTCATAATAATTCATGATCTCCTTCCAGTGGTTAAATTGTTTCCTGAAGGAACCTTCTCTAATACCAATTGTTGGATTACTGAGAGGGGGGGGTGAATCAGTAATAGAGAAATTTAATCATTTCTCACCATAAAATGCAAGTGTTATATCAATGTAGCATTATCATCAAATAGTTCCAGAGGAAATAAACAATGAACAAACGAGCAATCATACACATACACAATACATCGGTTTTTTACGTGGAAACCCAAAGTGGGAGAAAACCAAATAATGTTTTTTCTTATATGTCTTTAAGAATTACATTCATTGGAAGCACCAAATTCCTTTGTTTTCTAGATACAACTGGAAGGAGGCTCCAACCCCCTAGTTTCTCAGGCTACAATCTGAGGGAAGCTCCAACTCCCCAATTCTCTGGCTACAACCAGAAGGAGGCTACAACTAGGGATGATTTTAAGGATGGAAATTTATTTTAAAATGTAGAAACCTTGGTGAATCTTACTAATCCTTCATATGCCAATTAAAATGTTTGGTGATATTTTTGTAAAAATATTCAAATTTTTAAGGATTTTATACAGTTTGTATAATATTTTGGCGATTTTTAAGGTAAAATAATTTTATCCTATAGAATTTAGGTGAATCATTTTTAGAATAGCAAATCTTCTTTTGGGAAAAATATTGAAAAATTATCCCAGAAGTGAAATTTAGCCCCTAAAATCATCCCTAGCTACAACCCCCTATGTTCTCTAACTACAACTAGAAGGTGGCTACAACCACCTGTCCATGCCACGTCCAACCGCCCTGAAATAAAAGTAGAATGATGGAACCATTTTCACACTATCACTGTGAGATATACTGCTATAAACCTATACCAATCAACCTATAATCAACATGTACTATAAACAAGTGCATCAACCATAAACCAACTTGTACTAAACAACCTGTAATCAACTTGTACCATAAACAAGTGCATCAACCATGCAACAACCCATACCTCAACCTGTACCATCAACGAGTGCATCAAACATGCACCAAATATGTACCAATCATGCATCAAATATACATAAACTATGACTCATCAAGATGTACCAACATCATCAACTATACACCTCATGTATGTGTCAACTCATCAACTACTTGTCTCAACCATGTACCCAACATGTAACTCAACCATATACCACAAGTCTGTACCTCAAACCATGTGCTAGAACCTCATTGTTATACAAAATCTATCTATACCAATAAATTTAGAAACATACCTCAACCAAAAGCCCTCAACCAATACTAAACTTCAGTAGATCTGCCTCAGATCAACTCCAACAAGCCATAAACTCCCAAGAGGGAATCCAATAAATTTACAAGGAAAACCATCAACTTGATTCATAAATTCAACACTACACATATGAAAACCATACCCTTTTTTTCTTCTTGTAGTGTTTTGTTCCTGCAGTTTTGCTACCGCAAATCCACTGCCGCGATTTTTCTGTCGTACTTTTTCTGCTATGTTTTTTTTGCAACACTTTTCCTACTGTGATTTTCCTGCCGCATTTTTTCTTCCGCACTTTTTCTGCCGCACGTTTCCTACCGCACTTTTTTTGCTGCAATTTTTCTTTCACACTTTTTTTGCTGCACTTTTTTTGTTGCAGTTTTCCTGCCACACTTTTTCCGCTGCACTTTTTCTACTACACTTTTTCTGCTGAACTTTTATCTATCAATAATACCTGCTAAAATAACCTTTCAAAAAAATAGATATTCAATGATATTCAAGTGTGATTTGAATGAGAGACCCTTGCCTCTTATTTATACTTTTATGTAGCTTCCTCAAGGGGTTACCTTCTATCCATCTTAACCCACTTTCCTTATTTTAGAGTTAACCCACTTATAACCACTTGTCCACTTAACTTAACCACTTTCCATAATTAGTAAGTTCTCCATTAACTTTATTATTTAAATAATTTCTTTTTCATCATATTTGACTTCTAGTACACTCATCACTTCACTTTATTATTTAAATAATTTATTCTTTGCAAACACTTTGACTACTTTGACATTTTGGGGCTTCTAGATGACTCATGAGGGTTCTCCAACTTCACATGGCCATAACTCTCTAACCGTGAGGAGTTATGTGATGTTCCACATACCACCAGAAATGACATGACATGTACTATCCATCTACAATATTATTACCTACAAATTTATCAAAACTCATGCCATTATCCATCAAACAAACTTGGGTCCATTACCCAAAACATTGTGCTACCGGAATTCGCTACTAGACTTTCTTCAAGGGTTGACATCAATTAAAACAAACCCAATTAATCAACAACATCCAAGTTGTTTAGGAATTGATCCATAATCTATTATCTTTTAACATCACTCATATTAAAAGGGAGATGAATTCTATTGTTGATAGGTTAGTTGTTTTTACAGCTTCTCCTACAAGACAATTGTTTCCTCAAAGACTTGATTGCACATTCTTATCCTTATACAGAACTCATATTCCTAACAATGTGGAATCTTGGAAGGTTTTCCCGATGATGAAATCATATGTGCTTTCTTGCAAAATGAGCCCTATAAGCCTAAAGAAATAATTTCTATTGAAGATAATAAATTTCCTAAGGGCTTTACTCCTCTCAAGAACTCATTTTCAACAAGTGATGTTGGTAGCCACGATGATAAGAAGGAAGAGGATTCAAAATGGAAAATAGGGGATTTAAATCCCTTGAACATTGGGACTCCTGAAGAACCAAAAAAATTAAAAGTTGGAGTTGAATGTTCTGAAGAAGAAAAAGATAAATTCATGGATTGGTTTCAGGAGTTTAAGGATGTTTTTTCCTGGTCCTATGAGGATCTTTGTGGTTTTGATCCTAGTTTTATCCATCATGCTATTGCAATTAAGGAAGAAGCAAAACTGGTTAGGAAAAAACAAAGACCTATTAATCCTACACTTGAAGCTAACATAAGAAAGGAAGTGGAAAAATTGTTGAATGCTCATATCATCTTTCTAGTTAAATATTTAGAATGTGTGTCTAATCTTGTTCCTGTAAGAAATAAAACTGGAGAAATCATATTATGTGTATATTTTCGAGTACTAAACAGAGCTAGTGTTAAAGCTCATTTTCCCCTCCCTAATATGGAATTAATTTTGCAGCAAGTTGTGGGATCTCAAATGATGTCCCTACTCGATGGTTTTTTAGGTTATAATAAAATAAGAGTTAAAAGGAATGATAGATACAAAAACACATCTATTACTCATTGGGGAATTTTTTCTTACGAACGTATGTCTTTTGGTTTATCTAATGCAGGTGTCACTTTCCAAAGAGCTATGCAAATAGATGTTGACGATCTCATCGGTAAGGTTATTCAAGTATATATCAATGATTTAATTGTTTATTCAGAAAAATGATCAAATCACTTTGATAATCTTAGACAAGTGTTATTAGGATGTAGAAAATTTGGAATGTCTTTAAATCGTAAAAAGTTTTTTTTTTCATTATTGAAGGTAAACTTCTTGGTCACATAGTCTCAAATTCTGCAATCAACATTGATCATGAAAGAGTCATTGCAATCCAAAATCTTCCAGCACCTACTTCTAAAAAGGAAATCCAAGCTTTCATGAGTAGAATAGGTTTTGTTAGAATATTTGTTCTTGATTTTATTGTGATGGTTAAACCTATTCACAATATGATGAAATAAGATCAATATTTCTCTTGGATGGAGGATGTCAAAAAGGATTTTATGGGAGTTAAAAAGGATATTAGTTTATCTTTGTTCTTGGCAAAACCAGACTTTAATAAGAAATTTATCATTTACACAAACTCGATAGAAGAAGAAATTTCTGATGTCCTTCTGTAAAAAGATGATCAAAATAATGAACAACATGTAGCCTATATGAGTCAGATACTATCTGAAGATGAAATCAAGTATTATTATATTGAGAAACGTGCTTATTCTCTCATTAAGGTTATAGAGAAATTTCACCACTTCATTATTGACAAGCACATGCTAGTAAAAGTCCCTTTACTTGCTGTCAAGTTTTTACTTTCACAGACTAATCTTTTAGGAAAACTCGCACATTGGCTTGCAAAGATTCAAGAGCATGATTTAATGATTACTACTTCCAACACTATTAAGGGATGTGACTTAGAACGTCACTTGGCTAAATACCCTGAACCAAGTGATTCTTTTGAAGAAAATGAAAAATCTTTATCAACACTCTTCTTTATTGAAAATCAAAATCTCAAATTTGCTAAACATCCTTGGTACAAGGACATAATTTACTACTTACAATATAAAAAATGTCCCACTCATTTAGAATTTCATCAACAAAGGAGGTTGCGTCTTAAAGCCTCCAAATATCTCATTTTGAGAAATTCATTATTTCAAAGATATGTTGATGGGTTGTTATTACGATGTGTTAATGATACTACAGCCCAGAAAATTCCAAAGCAAATACATGGATTGGTAGATTCAAATCTACACATTGGTGGTAATTTCGCAGCAAAGACTGTTTCTTTCAAAATTCTAAGAACATGGTATTACTAGCCTTTTATTTTTCAAGATTCTTTTAAATTTTCAAGGGATTGTGATAAATGTCAAAAATTCACTGGTAGAGGACAATTTTCTTCTATTCCTCTGCAACCTGTTCTTCCTAATTTTCCATTTTCCAAATGGGTTTTGGATTTCATGGTCCTATTAACCCTCCATCTTCTGCAGGAAACATTTTTACACTCATAGCTACAGACTAATTCACTAAATGGACTGAAGCTATACCTCTCAAACATGCACAAGATGAGCAGTTAATATTTTTCTTGGAATCAAACATTTTCTCTCGCTTTGGTCTTCCTCTTGAAATCGTTTCTAATAATGGACCAACATTTATTTCTTCGAAACTCACTCAATTTCTTAACAAATTTGGTGTGAAACATTTCACCTCTTCTACCTATTATATGCAAGGAAATGGGCATGCTGAGTCAAATAATAAAAATCTGATCTAAATTCTGAAGAGAATAATAGATGATAAGCCATGTTAATGGAACACACTACTTACTTATGCTCTTTGTGCAAATATAACTACTACCAATTCTGGCACTGGCCATACCCCTTTTCATCTATTATATGGCCAAGAAGCCATCATGCATGAAAAACTGGAACTCACCTCACTTATATTAGCATTACATGCTGAAGAATTAAATTCGTCAAATATTTCCCCAAAAATTAATGCTTAGAAGAACAAAGAAAACATGCTTTAGAAAATTTAAAGAAAAGGAAACAAACGGTTAAAAAATATTTTGTTAAGAAAACTAAATATGCCATTTTTCAATGTTAATGATAAGGTATTGCTTTGGGATGCGGCTCATGCTAATAAAGGAAAGCATACCAAATTTCTAAAGTTGTTGCTAGGTCCATATAAAATCACCTATGTCATAGGAAACAACTCTTATTTTCTTAAAGACATGGAAGATCAATTGTTTCATGATGGTCATTTCAGTCTTCTTCAGTTTCATCGACAGACTTTTCTCCAGAAGTGATTTTTTAAAAGCATACGTTTCCATATTTGGTTAGTAGAAACAAATGGATGAGCACCCACGACATATTGTTTCATAAAAATAATAATTGTTTCATTGTTTAAAAGGAAAAAGGGTTTGGCATCATATTGAATTTTATGACATACATATAAGTCATTGCAAGTGAAATGATTATTCCTACTTTGAAAATTTGGTTGACATATCATAACGATCCAACATAGAGTATTACTTTATTTATCATAATATGACCTTATATTGTTTCGAGCCCTCATGTGTATCTTTCATATTCAAAGGGTGATTTTACAAGTTTTAAAAGGTCAGATTTTATGTCCAACACGATGAATGTGGTATATCGTATTCAGTCATATTGATTTTGATATGGCTTGTTGATGTTATTCGAACCTTGTTTGAAGAAATTATGATGCCAAGTATATACCATCGTGACATAAGGTTTGGCAATGATTGTAGGTTTTATTTGAAATTATATTGAACGGGCTATTATTCCAAGGGAATTAAAGCGATGATGATATGGACCAAGCACATGAAAATTTTCATACATGGCATGACATGTTGCTTTTCTATTGGACGTAGTGGGCTAGTGGAAACGTGATAAGGAAAAAGAAAGTAAATGTTGAGGCGACGTGAACTTCATCCATTGAATGCATGAATGCAGTTTCCTCATTGGGTGATCCATATTATTTTGAGAATGAAATGAAGGTAGAATTATAAACAAGATATAGCAATGAAATACACAAAAATATAGAAGAGAACACAAAAATACAATGAAACCCAACTTCTATGACTGAATAAGATAAAAAAACACTATAGAACACAAACTAGAAAAATGGGGTAGTTTATCTCTAAAAAGAAAGAGATGTTGGCTATGCTTCATTCACAAGAAGATTTACATCACACACTCCATTGCATGCTTAAAGGGTCTCCTTCACCTCAATTATACATGAGAGAGTGAGAGGAGAACAATTCCCATGATGCATGTGGGATAAATTGGACTAAGTTTATAAAATTCCATAGGCATGTAAAACACTAGGACTTCCCGGGCGGTCACCCATCCCAGTACTACTCTAGCCTAAGCACGCTTAACTGTGGAGTTCTAATTGGATCTGGTGTATTAAAACTATGTTGTAGGCATGTACATAATACCACTAGGAAATCATCAAATGATGTATGTAATTAAAAAATGAAGCTGACATTACATTCCATTCCCCATCAAACGGGTGAATATTATGGTTTATCAAAACCACAAGCTCAAAATGGTGATTCAGTCGAAGAGGTGGATGGCCACTGAGATCCATCTAGATCATTCCTCCCCCCTTAGGAAGAAATGGTCCCCATTG
This sequence comes from Picea mariana, assembly GCA_032191745.1. Classification (NCBI taxonomy): domain Eukaryota; kingdom Viridiplantae; phylum Streptophyta; class Pinopsida; order Pinales; family Pinaceae; genus Picea; species Picea mariana. The sequence continues at coordinate 18,191 of JASDQU010586501.1, read as the reverse complement.
CATCAAGTTCCCTTGGAGTCAGGGAGACTTATGCTAAATATAAAGCTTAGTGTGTTGCTTGCCTTGTTGAAGAAGTTGTCATGCTTAGCTTGTTGAAGGATGTCATGAGCTTGTTGTTGGAGAGGTTGGATCCATTCAACCAATCTAGTTGCATGAACTACTTGAGTGTGGGAGTAATATGTCGATGAAGATGTAGCATGAAGAGTATGAAAGGGTTTTGTTATAACCTTTCTTGACTAGGTAGTGTGGAGGAACCCATGTAGGTGCAACAAGAACATATTGGTACTCTTCTACAATCTTGTCGATCTTCTTTTGTTAGATAGAAAGGTCTTGGGCTAAGGTTTTAGTGGTTGCAGTGTCCTTTTTTTCACCTTCTGATTGGATTGTGAAGAGGATAAACTTTGCAGTATGAGAGATTACTTTGTGGCATTGTTTTTATGGGACAATAGTTGAAACTACCTCTAGTATCCTGTATAGCTGACCCCCCAGAGTAACAATGAAGCTATGGGGTCGAGACTCATAAATAGCATGACGCCTCCACATATATGGTTGGCCTAATAGAACATCACAAACTTCTAGTGGAGAAACATCACATAATACCTCATCCTTGAAGGGCTTGATGATGTAGGACATGTGACATTGTCGGCTGACACAAAGAACTTGAACCTAGCGAAGCCACCTGATGTTGTATGGTTGTGGGTGTGGTGTTGTTGGAAAATCCAACTTCTTGACAACCTCCGCTGAGATGATGTTATTTTGGCTTCCCCTATCAACAATAAAATGAAGTGGGGTCCCCTTCACCCACATATGTGAATGGAAGAGTCTCTCCCCTTCCTCAGGATCCTCTTCTGGTTGGATTGTTCTAGTTGTGACAATAGCATTTGGTTCTGCATCAATGATATGTCTATTTTTATTATTTTCTGAATCAGGTTCCAAGTCAAGGTTTGGATCTTTATCTTTGATCTTGGACACCAATGATTGTATTGAGTGACATTCATCAGTGTTATTCCAAGGATTGTTTTGGAACTCACACCACTTTCTGGTGTCTTTCTTAGACTTCCTGTTACCCTTCTTTTCCTGCACTTGGAGTTGGGTCTCTTGAGGTTGGCCTTCTTTGCTCCATCCTTCATTATTAGAGTTTAATTTTCCATGCTTCTCCCACTTACTCTTTGTTATAACCCTAAATTTCACTATCCATGCTTAACTGGCATCAGGCCAACTCATTGCCCTTCATTGCCAAAGCCATGCTGAACAGACTCTTCAAAAACCTCCTAAATTAAGTAACCCGCGCCCTAACCTATCATTGGACGCATTGGAACTCTGGCAGGCCTTATACTGCACGCGTTGGAACGCTAGCTGGCCCACTACAGCCAGTTTTTACCTAACAAAGCAAAAAATTAGGAAAGTTGCCGACGGAATGAGAAGATTTGGGTCAGTTAACTGGAACTCCCAGCCATGCATGGCCGAGATTTTTCCTAAAACCCTAGCTCCTTATAGCCTATAAAAGAAGGGGTAGGGGTACTATTCAAAAGAGGAAAAATCATAGCAAAGAAACTCTTCCCAATTGCCGAATCCGTTTTGTCCCAACCCTTTAGCCTTTCCTCAAGCTTTAGGAGAATTCAAGCAAAGCAGTTGGAGGACAAAGAAGAGGAGGAGCCCAAGATGAGGATCGAGGAACGGTGGCCGGTCTCTATAATCATTGTAAGTTGATTCATCTTGAGATTAATAAAAAGATAGTTTTCCCGTCCCAAATACATGAGTTTTATATGTTTT
>JASDQU010586501.1:2568-12813 GCA_032191745.1 Picea mariana | reverse complement strand
TTGGTGATGTGTTCTAAGGTATGTTATTTTCAGGTCATCTTACCATTTTTGACATAACATTCTTTCTAGAATGATTCATATGGTGAAATCACTATGGTATTGAGAAGACATATCAAGGTACCTCTGGTAAAAATTTCAGCTCTTGATTCTCTATAATTATTGAGATACACTTTGTGGAAGATAAGGTTTGTGACCAGTCCTGAAGCTAGTCAATAAACAGGTGTTCCGGGTAAAAAAGTCATAACTTATTCATCGACAATCCAAATGACATGGGAAAAATTTCATTAGAAATATTACATATTGTATTTTCTTGTGTGCGAGTTTCAGAATTGGATGTTAAATATTGAGTGTGGGGCATTCTGTATAAGTTCGGTCTCCTGAATAAACCAGAATTGAACAAGGTCTACCATTCTCTCTATAACTTCTTTTTGGGGAGGATTCAAGGACTGAAACTTGGAGAAGTTTTAGAGAATAAATTGAATAATATTATCTATAGGATCAGAGTATTCCAAGAATTGAATAATTGTATAAATTTAAGAAGTCTCAGGTAGCATTATCAGGTTCTATGTGATGGTTGGTTGATGGTGATGATTTAATGTGAAGTTTTATTATCTCTCATATATTCTTGGGTGGAAGGAAGGGGTAAGGATGGAGAGTTCAACTCTCTCTTGATATTGGAGGATTGTATCTTTCTCTTGGAGGTTTATCCCTCCCTTTACATTTGGAATTTGTAGCTACCTTTGTAAGTCATTACTTCCCTTGAACAATAACTATTGATTATTTCTCATATATTGTGCATGGTGTATTGTGGTGTATTGGTGTAACTCTTATAATATTGTTCATTGCTCATTGGATATAATTGAATGGTTTAATTATAAGTTGAAAAAGGTTTTAAATTGTACTTGATACTAATTCACCCCCTTCTCAGTATCAACAACAAGTTCATTCACCATTACATAGAGATACAACAAAATTATTACTGCAAATTTACAATGCATTTTTCCTCCAGGTAAAGGCGAGTTTTAATGATAAAAAGTCTAGGGTTGGGGTTTGAACATAATGTTATCCTTGAAGAGATTAATTTCAAAGACCCAACATAATGAAAATGCATGAATGTATAGGGTGGTAAACCCAATGATCCAGATGGATCTCAGTGGTCGTCCACCTCTTCAACTGAATCACCATTTTGAGTCTATGGTTTTGATAAACCATGATATTCACCCTTTTGATGGGGAATGGAATGTAATTTCATATTCATTTGTTAATTATAGACACCATTTAATGATTTCCTAGTGGTCTTATGTACATGCCTACAAGATAGCGTTAATGCACTAGATCTCATTAGAACTCCACATTTAAGAGCACTTAGGCTAGAGTAGTACTGGGATGGGTGACCTCCTAGGAAGTCCTAGTGTTTTACATCCCTATGGTATTTTATAAAATTAGTCTAATTTATCCTACATGCATCATGGGAATTGTTCTCCTCTCACTCTCTCATATATAATTGAGGTGAAGGAGGCCCTTTAAGCATGCAATGTAGTTTGATGTAAAGATTCTTATGAATGAATTGTAGCCAACGTCTCTTTCTTTTTAGAGATAAGCTACCTCATTTTCCAGTTTGTGTTCTACAATGATTTTTTATCTTATTCAGTAATAGAAGTTGGGTTTCACTATATTTATGTGTTCTCTTCTATATGTTTGTGTATTTCATTGTTATATCTCAGTTATATTTATGCCTTCATGTCGTTCTCAAAATAATCTATATCAGTGCTATCAGAGCAGGCTGCTCCTTGTCATTTCTCAGAGCAGGTCCCCGACAAGGTCAAGGTATACAGAGTTGGGTCTCGAGCTAGTTCCGTTGGAGGAAAAATTCTATCTCTAGCCCAAGAGACCTCCCATGGCGTAAGAAAAGAGAGATGACAAAGCAGAAGATCCTTTCAAGATGTTTCTCGAGGAATCTCTCATGCAACAGAGGAATGAGCTGATGGGAAAATTTTCTCAGATCCTTCAAATACTATCGATGGTGGCAGCTGAGGCATATTCGACAAGAAACCATTTCACAAGTGAAACACCCTTCAAGGTAGAAGTCAATTTTGATATCCCCTTATTTGAAGGCCGGATAGATGCAGATGCTCTAGAAAAATGGTTGAATCTGCTAGAAGGTTATTACTCTGTCCAGAAATTTTCCGACAGTGAAAAGATCACCTTTGCACTCCTTAAATCCCTTCCCCATGTCAGATCTTGGTGGGAAGGTTATTAGGAGAGGTACACCACAAATGAATATAAACTATTTGGGAGAGAACCCACTTGGGAAACCTTTTTATATGCCCTAAAGGAGGATTTCTACCCTATCAGAAACTATGATGAACAATACATGTGATGGACAACTCTGTGTCAGAAAATAGATCAGACGATGCCAGAGTACACCAACATATTTCATACCTTGCGCTCAAAGTTGGGTATCAAATATTCTGAGTGACACCTGATTTTGAAGTATCGAAGTTGTATACACAGGTACATCCAAACATAGATGGATTTTATGGACATATCCTCATTGGGAGCTGCTTATCGATATGTAGTCAAAATTGAGAAGAAATTCAAGAAGAAGAGTAAGTGGGAGAAGCACGGAAAATTAAACTCTAATAATGAAGGATGGAGCAAAGAAGGCCAACCTCAAGAGACCCAAATCCAGGTGTAGGAAAAGAAGGGTAATAGGAAGTCTAAGAAAGACACTAGAAAGTGGTGTGAGTTCCACAACAACCCTTGGAATAACACTGATGAATGTCACTCAATACAGTCATTGGTGTCCAAGCTCAAAGATAAAGATCCAAACCTTGACTTGGAACCTGATTCAGAAAATGATAAAAATAGACATATCATTGATACAGAACCCATTGCTATTGTCACAACTACAACAATCCAACTAGAAGAGGATCCTGAGGAAGGAGAGAGACTCTTCCATTCACATATGTGGGTGAAGGGGACCCCACTTCATTTTATTGTTGATAGGGGAAGCCAAAATAACATCATCTCAGCGGAGGTTTTCAAGAATTTGGATTTTCCAACAACACTGCACCCACAACCATACAACATCAGGGGGATTTGCTAAGTTCAAGTTCTTCATGTCAGCCGACAATGTCACATGTCCTACATCATCAAGCCCTTCAAGGATGAGGTATTATGTGATGTTTCTCCACTAGAAGTCTGTGAAGTTCTATTAGGCCAACCATATATGTGGAGGCATCATGCTATTTATGAGTCTTGACCCCATAGCTTCATTGTTACTCTAGGGGGTCAACTATATAGGATACTAGAGGTAGTTTCAACTATTGTCCCACAAAAACAATGCCACAAAGTAATCTCTCATACTACAAAGTTTATCCTCTTCACAATCCAATCAGAAGGTGAAAAAAAGGACACTGCAACCACTAAAACCTTATCCCAAGACCTTTCTATCTAACAAAAGAAGATTGACAATATTGTAGAAGAGTACCAAGATGTTCTTGTTGCACCTACATGGGTGCCTCCACACTGCCTAGTCAAAAAAGGTTATAACAAAACCCTTTCATACTCTTCATGCTACATCTTCATCGACATAGTACTCCCACACTCAAGTAGATCATGAAACTAGATTGGTTGAACGGATCCAACCCCTCCAACAACAAGCTCATGAAATCCTTCAACAAGCTAAGCATGACAACTTCTTCAGCAAGGCAAGCAATGCACTAAGCTTTAGATTTAGCATAAGTCTCCCTGTCTTCGAGGGAACTTGACGCAATGGGGACCATTGCTTCCTAAGGGGGGAGGAACGATCCAGATGGATCTTAGTGGCCATCCACCTCTTCGACTGAATCACCATTTTGAGCCTGTGGTTTTGATAAACCATAATATTTACCCGTTTGATGGGGAATGGAATTTAATGTCATCTTCATTTGTTAATTACATACATCATTTAATGATTTCCTAGTGGTATTATGTACATGCCTACAACATAGTTTTAATACACCAGATCCAATTAGAACTCCACAGTTAAGCGTGCTTAGGCAAGAGTAGTACTGGGATGGGTGACCGCCCAGGAAGTCCTAGTGTTTTACATGCCTATGGAATTTTATAAACTTAGTCCAATTTATCCCACATGCAACATGGGAATTGTTCTCCTCTCACTCTCTCATATATAATTGAGGTGAAGGAGGCCCTTTAAGCATGCAATGGAGTGTGATGTAAAGCTTCTTTTGAATGAAGCATAGCCAACATCTCTTTCTTTTTAGAGATAAGCTACCCCATTTTTCCAGTTTGTGTTCTATAGTGTTTTTTTATCTTATTCAGTCATAGAAGTTGGGTTTCATTGTATTTTTGTGTTCTCTTCTATATTTTTGCGTATTTCATTGCTATATCTCGTTTATAATTCTGCCTTCATTTCATTCTCAAAATAATATGGATCACCCAACGAGGAACCTGCGTTCATGCATTCAATGGATGAAGTTCACGTCGCCTCAACATTTACTTTGTTTTTCCTTATCATGTTTCCACTAGCCCACTACGTCCAATAGAAAAGCAACATGTCATGTCATGTATGAAAATTTTCATGTGCTTGGTCCATATCATCATCGCTTTAATTCCCTCAGAATAATAGCCAGTTCAATATAATTTCAAATAAAACCCACAATCATTGCCAAACCTTATGTCATGATGGTATATACTTGGCATAATAATTTCTTCAAACAAGGTTCGAATAACATCAACAAGCCATATCAAAATCAATATGACTGAATATGATATACCACATTCATCGTGTTGGAAATAAAATCCGACCTTTTAAAACTTGTAAAATCACCCTTTGAATATGAAAGATACACATGAGGGCTCGAAACAATATAAGTTCATATTATGATACATAAAGTAATACTCTATGTTGGATCGCTATGATATGTCAACCAATTTTTCAAAGTAGAAATAATCATTTCACTTGCAATGGCTTATATGTATGTCATAAAACTCAATATGATGCCAAACCCTTTTTCCTTTTAAACAATGAAACAATTATTATTTTTATGAAAACAATATGTCATGGGTGCTCATCCATTTGTTTCTACTAACCAAAGATGGAAACGTATGCTTTTAAAAAATCACTTTTGGAGAAAAGTATGTTGATGAAACTGAAGAAGACTGAAATGACCATCATTAGAACTAGTGCATGGCCATTTTTTATTTATTTCATCTAGGGAGTCCCCACCTATAGCTAAGTATTTATTGTTTATTGATAGATAATAAAAATTTTCTTTTAGTGCCTTACAACTATTTACAAGCTGGTGGCTAATTAATGATTTTTAGAGTGAACAACTGGCGACTCCACAAGGCAGTCAAATTTAAGAGTTGGATGGAACTTGAGAATATTTGGTTTTTCTTGCTCATATCTCATGAAAATATTAACTTTTAATCTGATATGCTCTTACAGAAAATAGCATGGAGGAAAGAACAGGAAATAAGAAGCATGAATAGCTATTACTTCATGAATTAGAAAAGTTCTTGTAGGTTTGGTAATTGCTACATAAGTAGTATTACTAACCCAGGGATATCATCTGTCTCTTTCTTCTCTTATATATTTGCAAGATGTGCAATTGACATGACAAGAAAATAGCCTTAAAATAAAGAAAACAACAAAAGGAAATACCGAAGTAGAATTAAGTGTAAAAAATGCTATGAAAAAGAAGGAAACAACTAAGAAGTAGAAATAAAATAAAAAAACAAGAAAAAAAGTATATACAAAAGAATATATACAAGAAGCATTAAAAATAAGTCAATTAAATTAATTTGGCTCAACATAATGCTTTCAATGTGAGCCATTTGTTGTGAATGAAAACAATCGATCTTCCATGTCTTTAAGCAAATAAGAGTTGTTTCCTATGACATAGGTGATTTTATATGGACCTAGAAACAGCTTTAGAAATTTGGTATACTTTCCTTTATTAGCATGAGCTGCATCCCAAAGCAATACCTTATCATTAACCTTGAAAAATGGCATATTTAGTTTTCTTAACAAAATATTTTTTAACCGTTTGTTTCCTTTTCTTTAAATTTTCTAAAGCATGTTTTCTTTGTTCTTCTAAGCATTAATTTTTGGGGAAATATTTGACGAATTTAATTCTTCAGCATGTAATGCTAATATAAGTGAGGTGAGTTCTAGTTTTGCATGCATGATGGCTTCTTGGCCATATAATAGATGAAAAGGGGTATGGCCAGTGCTAGAATTGGTAGTAGTTATATTTGCAGAAAGAGCGTAAGTAAGTAGTGTGTTCCATTAACAGGGCTTATCATCTATTATTCTCTTCATAATTTAGATCAGATTTTTATTATTTGACTCAGCATGCCCATTTCCTTGCATATAATAGGTAGAAGAGGTGAAATGTTTCACACCAAATTTGTTAAGAAATTGAGTGAGTTTCGAAGAAATAAATGTTGGTCCATTATTAGAAACGATTTCAAGAGGAAGACCAAAGCGAGAGAAAATGTTTGATTCCAAGAAAAATATTAACTGCTCATCTTGTGCATGTTTGAGAGGTATAGCTTCAGTCCATTTAGTGAATTAGTCTGTAGCTATGAGTATAAAAATGTTTCCTGCAGAAGATGGAGGGTTAATAGGACCATGAAATCCAAAACCCATTTGGAAAATGGAAAATCAGGAAGAACGGGTTGCAGAGGAATAGAAGAAAATTGTCCTCTACCAGTGAATTTTTGACATTTATCACAATCCCTTGAAAATTTAAAAGAATCTTGAAAAATAAAAGGCTAGTAATACCATGTTCTTAGAATTTTGAAAGAAACAGTCTTTGGTGCAAAATTACCACCAATGTGTAGATTTGAATCTACCAATCCATGTATTTTCTTTGGAATTTTGTGGGTTGTAGTATCATCAACACATCGTAATAACAACCCATCAACATATCTTTGAAATAATGAATTTCTCAAAATGAGATATTTGGAGGCTTTAAGACGCAACCTCCTTTGTTGATGAGATTCTAAATGAGTGGGACATTTTTTATATTGTAAGTAGTAAATTATGTCCTTGTACCAAGGATGTTTAGCAAATTCGAGATTTTGATTTTCAATAAAGAAGAGTGTCAATAAAGCTTTTTCATTTTCTTCAAAAGAATCACTTGGTTCAGGGTATTTAGCCAAGTGAAGTTCTAAGTCACATCCCTTAATAGTGTTGGAAGTAGTAATCATTAAAGCATGCTCTTGAATCTTTGCAAGCCAATGTGCGAGTTTTCCTAAAAGATTAGTCTATGAAAGCAAAAACTTGACAGCAAGTAAAGGGACTTTTACCAGCATGTGCTTGTCAATAATGAAGTGGTGAAATTTCTCTATAGCCTTACTGAGAGAATAAGTATGTTTCTCAATGTAATAATACTTGATTTCATCTTTGGATAATATCTGACTCATATAGGCTACATGTTGTTCATTATTTTGATCATCTTTTTACAGAAGGACATTAGAAATTTCTTCTTCTATCGAGTTTGTGTAAATGATAAATTTCTTATTAAAGTTTGGTTTCACCAAGAATGAAGATAAACTGATCTCCTTTTTAACTCCCATAAAATCCTTTTTGACATCCTCCATCCAAGAGAAATATTGATCCTATTTTAGCGTATTGTGAATAGGTTTAACCATCACAATAAAATCAAGAACAAATATTCTAACAAAACCTATTCTACTCATGAAAGCTTGGATTTCCTTTTTAGAAGTAGGTGCTAGAAGATTTTGGATTGCAATGACTCTTTCATGATCAATGTTGATTCCAGAATTTGAGACTATGTGACCAAGAAGTTTACCTTCAATAATGCAAAAAAAAAAACTTTTTACGATTTAAAGACATTCTAAATTTTCTACATCCTAAAAACACTTGTCTAAGATTATCTAAGTGATTTGATCATTTTTTTGAATAAACAATTAAATCATCGATATATACTTGAATAACCTTACCGATGAAATCGTCAACATCTATTTGCATAGCTCTTTGGAAAGTGACACCTACATTAGATAAACCAAAAGACATACGTTCGTAAGAAAAAGTTCCCCAATGAGTAATATATTTGTTTTTGTATCTATCATTCCTTTTAATTCTTATTTTATTATAACCTGAAAAATCATCGAGTAGGGACATCATTTGAGATCCCACAACTTGCTGCAAAATTAATTCCATATTAGGGAGGGGAAAATGAGCTTTAACACTAGCTCTGTTCAGTGCTCGAAAATATACACATAATCTAATTTCTCCAGTTTTATTTCTTATAGGAACAAGATTAGACACACATTCTAAATATTTAATTAGAAAGATGATATGAGCATTCAACAATTTTTCCACTTCCTTTCTTATGTTAGCTTCAAGTGTATTATTAATAGGTCTTTGTTTTTTCCTAATCGGTTTTGCTTCTTCCTTAATTGCAATAGCATGATGGATAACACTAGGATCAAAACAACAAAGATACTCACAGGACCAGAAAAAAACATCCTTAAACTCACGAAACAAATCCATGAATTTAGCTTTTTCTTCTTCAGAACATTCAACTCCAACTTTTAAATTTTTTGGTTCTTCAGGAGTCCCAATGTTCAAGGGATTTAAATCCCCTATTTTCCATTTTGAATCCTCTTCCTTCTTATCATCGTGGCTACCAACATCACTTGTTGAAAATGAGTTTTTGAGAGGAGTAAAGCCCTTAAGAAATTTATTATCTTCAATAGAAATTATTTCTTTAGGCTTATAGGGCTCATTTTGCAAGAAAGCGCATATGATTTCATCATCGGGAAAACCTTCCAAGATTCCACATTTTTAGGAATATGAGTTCTGTATAAGGATAAGAATGTGCAATCAAATCTTTGAGGAAACAATTGTCTTGTAGGGGAAGCTGTAAAAACAACTAACCTATCAGCAATAGAATTCATCTCCCTTTTAATATGAGTGATGTTAAAAGATAATATATTATGGATCAATGCCTAAACAACTTGGATGTTGTTGATTAATTGGGTTGGTTTTAATTGATGTCAACCCTTGAAGAAAGTCCAGTAGCGAATTCCGGTAGCACAATGTTTTGGGTAATGGACCCAAGTTTGTTTGATGCATAATGGCATGAGTTTTGATCAATTTGTAGGTAATAATATTAGAGATGGATAGTACATGTCATGTCATTTCTGGTGGTATGTGGAACGTCACATAACTCCTCACGGTTAGAGAGTTATGGCCATGTGAAGTTGAAGAACCCTCATGAGTCATCTAGAAGCCCCAAAATGTCAAAGTAGTCAAAGTGTTTGCAAAGAATAAATTATTTAAATAATAAAGTGAAGTGATGAGTGTACTAGAAGTCAAAGATGATGAAAAAGAAATTAGTTAAATAATAAAGTTAATGGAGAACTTACTAATTATGGAAAGTGGTTAAGTTAAGTGGACAAGTGGTTATAAGTGGGTTAACTCTAAAATAAGGAAAGTGGGTTAAGATGGATAGAAGGTAACCCCTTGAGGAAGCTACATAAAAGTATAAATAAGAGGCAAGAGTCTCTCATTCAAATCACACTTGAATATCATTGAATATCTATTTTTTTGAAAGGTTATTTTAGCAGGTATTATTGATAGATAAAACTGCAGCAGAAAAAGTGTAGTAGAAAAAGTGCAGCAGAAAAAGGGCGGCAGGAAAACTGCAACAAAAAAAGTGCGGCAGAAAAAGTGTGGAAGAAAAATTGCAGAAAAAAAAGTGTGGTAGGAAAAGTGCAGTAGAAAAATTGCAGAAGGAAAACTGCAGAAGAAAAAGTGTGGCAGGAAAATCACAGAAGGAAAAGTGTTGCAAAAAAACTATAGTAGAAAAAGTACGGCAGAAAAATCGCGGCAGTGGATTCGCAGTAGCAAAACTGTAGGAACAAAACACTACAAGAAGAAAAAAAGGGTATGGTTTTCATATGTGTAGTGTTGAATTTATGAATCAAGTTGATGGTTTTCCTTGTAAATTTATTGGATTCCCTCTTGGGAGTTTATGGCTTGTTGTAGAGTTGATCTAAGGTAGATCTACTGAATTTTAGTATTGGTTGAGGGCTTTTGGTTGAGGTATGTTGCTAAAATTATTGGTACAGATAGATGTTGTATAACAATGAGGTTCTAGCACATGGTTTGAGGTACAGACTTGTGGTATATGGTTGAGGTACATTTTGGGTACATGGTTGAGACAAGTAGTTGATGAGTTGACACATACATGAGGTGTA
>JASDQU010586500.1:28150-61219 GCA_032191745.1 Picea mariana | reverse complement strand
GTACTTTCTCCTTCGAATTTTGTGTTGTTACTCCAAGGAGGCTACAATAAACAAGTTCGAGAAATGGTCTTAAGATATCATCCATAAATCTTATAAGTGTTGTCATAGTATTGTGTAATATAAATTGCATAATGACTCACTCATGCAATCCATGTGTTTTTTTGAAAGTAATATTTCAAATTATTCTTTGTGTATATTGTCATATTGGTATCCTTACTTCTAATCCAACTTCATGATAACACATGCTTACAATATTTGGTTGATTAGTGCCTTGATTATTTGTAAGGGATATATATATTACAATATATTACAATATTACAATATTATAATGTAATAGTAATGCCATATTACAATGTAATATGGCATTACCATATTACATTGTAATATGGCATACAATATGGTATACCATATTTCATGTATTTTTTTTTTTAAACCTAAATTCATCGTCGCAATATCGACGCAAGTTCGTCGGAAATATTTTACTATTTTACCACAACCGTTTCTATAGCAACGAAACTTCGTTGCAATTTGCCACGAATATTCGTCGCATATACAACATGTGCGTCGTAAATTTGGTTTTGAGATAATGCACTCATCGATATTACCACAGATTTTTGTCCCAAGTTGTGATGGACTTTCGTCGCACGTTCAATAGCTACGTCGTAAGTTATTGGCTTGGTATAACTTTTCGTCCCAATTGCGACGAAGTTTCGTCGTAATTGCCACATTTCTTTGTTGTTATTGCGGCGATAGTTTGTCATAATTGCGACGATGCACAAGGTTAACCGATATTGAAGGTGGTGACACGTGGAGAGACAATTTCGTCGATGTTTCCACTCACACTTGGATCGTGGATATAGCGACGAAATTATTCCGATGAAAAAAAAATCAGCTTTCGTAGAAATTGCGACAGATAAGTGTGGCAATATCAACGAAAAACCGTCGCAAATTTGCTCATATGTACTAGTGTGTGGTGTTGTCGACAATCCTAACTAATTGATGACCTATACTAAGATGACGTTCTTTTGGCTTACAATATCAACAATGAAATGCAGTGGGGTCCCCTTCACCCACATATGTGAATGGAAGAGGCAGTCCCCATCCTCAGGATCATATGGTTCTTCTGGTTGGATTGTTGTGGTTGCGACAATAGCAATTAGTTTTACATCAATGATCTGTCTCCTTTTATTGTTTTCTAAATCAGAGTGTGAGTCGGGGTTTGACTCTTTGTCTTTGATCGCAACCACCAATGACTATTTTGAGTGACACTCATCAGTGTTGTGCCAAGGGATTTTGTGGAAGTCGCACCACTTCCTAGTGTCCTTCTTCATCTTCCTGTTACCCTTATTTTCCTATGGTTTGGATTGGTTGTCTTGAGCTTGTTTGTTTTGTGAGTTAGGGATGCCTTCCCCATACTTCGGTTGTTGCAAATTTGCAAACCCAAAATCCCGCTTGTTATGCTACTTAAATTTCTACTCGATTTTGACAACATATCGATAAGCGGCTCCCAGTGATGAGATGTCCAAGAACTCCATTTCAGTTTGGATGTATCTGTGTATATCCCCATGGTATTTCAGAACTAGATATTTCTCGAAGTATTTGATACCCATCTTGGTGCACAAGGTATGTAGGGTATTTGTGAACTCTAGCACTGTTTGGCCCCACCCTTGATGCAGGGCAGTCCGTCTCATGTAATGGTCGTCATAATTTCCAACATGGTAATATTATTGCTTGACCGCATCCATAAAAAAATCTTGAGTGGGCTCGACCCCAAATATTCCAAATTCCTCTGTGGAATTTTGATCCGAGTAAGTTTCCCACCAATATTTGACATGGGGGGCAACCTTAAGGAGTGCAAAGGTGATCTTTTCTCTATTAGAAAAATTGTGGACACAGAACTAACCTTCCATAATATTTAACCACTTTTCCAAAGCATATGCATATATTTGACCTTAAAACACAGGAATATCAAAATTAACTTGTACCTTGAAAGGGGCAGCACTGCCAAAGTGGCTACTTGATGAAGACACATCTGCTGTTGTCGACAGTCGTCGAAGGATTTGGGAAAAATTCTCCATCATTTCGTCCCTCTATTGCGTGAGGGTTTCCTTAAGAAACAACTGAATAAAATCTCCTACTCCCTCATCTGTCTTTTCTTCCGCCATGGGAGGTCGCTTGGGCTAGTTGTCCTCAAGAGAAACTAGCTTGAGACCTAACTCTCTATACCCTGAACTCGTCGGGGACATGCACTAAGAAATGAAAAGGAGTAGCCTGTTCTGATATGACTGATCCATATTATTTTGATAACGAAATGAAGGTAGAGATATAACAATGAAATACACAAAGATATTGTAAGAAACACAGAGATATACAGCAATACAAAATTTCTATTAATGAGAGAAATGTACAGAAACTGTAAAAATATAGAGTGAATGAACTCGCTAGAATGGTGTTGGCTTATATATGAGGAGAGATGTGATGGCTACGCTCATTCAAAAGAAGATGATGTTTACAATGAGGCTCCAAATGTATTTTTAACATAAATAAAATCCAAAACCCTAACCCTCGAAGATGAAATGCCAAAAGGTTTGCGGCTCCGATGGGGGTAGTTGATACGTCAACTTCCTAAGGGCATAAATTTTATACTCAATCTCTGTTTAGGGTGAACTATAGCTCATTGGAAAGGTATAGATGAGAAGAAAACATTTTGACCAAGCCCAAAAAACTTTGTTTGGCCCTAAAACATAAAAAAAAACAAAACTTCGTTTAGGGCCTCAAAATGGCCTTGTAAATTTTGGACCTGAAAAACTGTAGAAAAACTACCAAGGTGGAAAACTGTATTTCGAGCTAGTATAATAGGTGGGTAACCATCGATATCCACTTGGATCAAATAATGAATGTGGATAGGGAATCCATGTGGTGAGAGGTTTCCTGAGTTCCAACACATCATGTCAAGAGTGCCTAACATGAAAAGCAATAATCTAAAACCAATGCAAGGGTGCATTGTGTGTGAATGTGGCCATGGGTGTTGGCACATTGATTAAATTCATTTAATGTTGAATTGCATTTGGAAAAGTTTGGTATGCTGAAATAATGCATGAGTAAGTAATGGTGATTTTTTTTTTTTATATCATTGAATATATGAATGTGATGCAACTATTAGACTGCACAAATTAAGAATTGTTTGTGATGCCATTGTAAATTTGCAATGAGAATATATATGCATGAGAAACTAACAAGTTTGTTTGGTTGTGTAAAGATTGAATTGAAAGAAGGAGGGTCTTGGAAATGGAAATATTGTAAGCCCATGAGGAAGACCAATGCCTGCTGGTTGTAAAGAGCCAAGCTGTTATGAGAAGGAAATCTCATGCTTGTGAACTCTGGTTCCAATATGGAACAAATCTAAAAATGAAATGAAAGTGTGAATTTGTAAATCTTTGGGTAACAGATTGAAAAGAATTTATGATTGAAAATTAATGAAAATATCTCACAAATTTATGTATGCATATGATCGCAACTGAGATGAAAAGATCAGTCCAGGGAGGACATATGGTGGTTGTCAAATAAGAAAGCATGAAAGAGGGCCACTGTTGTGACCATAGAACCTTGTGATAAGCCATGATTTCCATAAGAATGTTGTGTTGAGGTAACAATACGGGCCAAAGGGACACTTTCGATAGAGAAAGCCAGAGGGACACCTCGACAGAGCAAGCTTGGGGGATGCTTCAACTATAAGCCTCATCGAAGTCTCTGAAACTCTTCTTGTACGAGAAATTCTGGGCAGGCAAGATGGATCACCCGAGGGACTGTATAACAAAGAAGGGGATGCCTGAGCCTAAGCCTGAAAGGAGAGTGACCACAAGGAAGGGGAGACTTTCAATAGCTCATGTGTAAGACTTAGTCGGGTTTCTAAAAAAATTATTATCAAATGATCAAGATCATGCACACAATGGGTATGAAAAGGAAAACAATGAGCTGAGTAAATATGACAACCATATGGATGCAAATCCATGAACTACACATATAAATACTGTGTTGATATGTGAAAATTTTCCCCTTGACTTATGAACAAAAATAAAATGTTTTTGCATGAAAATGGACTTAATATGATTGTTGTTTGAAATTGTTGTAGGCATATGCTAAATGCCAAGAGTCTGGGAAAAAACTAGATCAAGAAGAAGAAAACATTGTTGAAGTAGCTGAAATATTAATGGCATGGCAGGTGTTTCTGAAAAGAACATCGAGGATGGTGTTCCTTTAAGGCAGAGGGGATTGTAAGACCCTTGTTTCCCCCAACATGTAATTTATCATATTTAATGATTGACATGAAATGGAATGAAAATATTGTAACTATGCTATTGATTAATTGAGACTACCAACAACTGACTGCGTGGGTGAAGCCTTGAGCACTGGCCATGATACCACTAGAGGAAAGAGTGAGGGAACATAAGGAGGGGTTCATCATGCTAAGATGACCCAATCCTCCTTGTTGAAATATTTGATTGATGAGTGGTTGAGAAACCAACCACTCCAGTGAATGGAAGAATGAAGGGCTTAGTTGAGACAACAAGAAGATGTCAACCAAAGGTACCCAACGTACCATTCCACAACCCATGAGGTTGACCCGAGTTCCTTCTAACAGAAGGGAGAGGACAGGTTGATAAATTTCCATATTTTTTGCAGGAGATGTAAGAGTAGATAGGAAAGGGGATGCAAGTGTGCATGCAGGAAGAGCATGCCTAGAAGGAAAATCTTAGAGGATGGAGGCACAAGAGTGTAGCCTGGATATGCATAGAAGAAGAACTTGAGGTGAGTTCGAGAATTGGAGGAAGAGATATACTACGAGAGAATGCACGAGCGAGTGCTGAGAATTTCCTAGTGGTATCATGGCTTGGCATGGGGGTGGCCTACAACCAAAGTGGCTGAGCACACATAGCCTATGGTTGGGTGGAAAGGTGAACAACCACATTCAGTTGGTTGGTATATCTTGTAAACAGATAAATATTTCATTTACCCAGTGTAATATAATTGAATCGTAGATGCATGTAGGTGTGCTATGGATGTATATGCCTGATTAGTGATGCTAATAGTTTTTTTCATTGGCAATCCCTTTTTCTTTTAAGGGATTATGAAGCTGCAAGAATGATGTAGACCTTGCACATCTGAACATGGATATTTTTGTATGTTTTTGCCTCCTGTGTATGTAGTAGAATAATTGATATAGGGTGATGCACATGAAAATAAAACAAGATTATAAACTAAGAATGGACAATACCCCTAGGAGGAATGGAAAACATGTCTTGAGATAAGCATGGGAATGTCTCAGTGCCTGAGAGAGGACTCTGTGTGGTTCAATGATTCTTAATTCTTCCATGAAATCCCCTGTCCTAGTATAGGTAGTTTGTAGAACAAGAATCACCACCTAAAGTGGTTAAGTAGGAATGCCCTAGTTGGTTTAGAGGAGAACCACAAATATCCTAAAGGTATGGTAAGCCTTAGAAAATACCTGGAAGAAATCCTCGAATTTCTAAGTCCTGAATTAGACTGATAACCTAGAGAAAAACCCATGTTTTGAGCCTGAAGGAATCACAACCATTGAATTGTCACAATGAAAAGATCCCATCCCTTCGTCGAAGTAGGATATGATTCCTAGAGAGATTGTATTCCAAGTAAATATAGCCGCTGATCTATCGAAGGATTGAGTAGTGAGATGATCTCGATCGCTAGTTAGACTTGGTAGTCAAAGTGACAAGGATGCTGGCATGGAGACCAACACATCTTTAAGGATAATACATGTTGGTACCTAATTATCCAAAGGCTCAAGGATGGCCCCATGTTAGGATCAAGCCTTTGGAAGGTCACCTTAATCGTCGATCATTGGATTTGCGGGTGGATAGATCTCTACCATTAATCAGAGTGGCCGAGTTTAGGGTCAGGAGGGGACTCTGATGGAGGAGACCATGAGAGGAGATTTGGACCATATATCATCGAAAAGCCAAGAATAAATATCAGTCACCCATCGAAGGAGGGTTTTTATAGGTCTAGAGCAAGGGATGATGATGTCACACTGACAATGATACTAGTGTGGAAGTTAACATGTCTCGAGAGGAGACATGCGTCGATAGTTGATTGGTCAACATAATGAAAGTGGGTCCGTTAGGTGAGAAATACTCTAAGTCATTGCCATCAATATTAGTCGTTGATCATGGTGCAGTGATTATGTATCCATCGTCCATCAGAGTGGCCTATCAGAGTGTTTAAGCATAGGGTATTTATGGAACTCCGACAAATATACTCTGAGAGTCAACGAGAATCATTGATTTGACATGAGTGAGGCTAAACCTCATCCATAGACTGGAATGGGTCCTATTTAAGTGAGGTTGAAAGGGGAAGGTGACGTGATGATGATGTAATGAGCCAATGTGATGTGTCATGCCAGTATGAAAACCAACATGTTTGAAGGACGACATGTGTTGACAACTGGTTCATCAAAAGGTTAGGGGTGGGACCTTGTTGGGTCCAAACCATTGGATGGTAGCCTTCAATTGTCAATCGTCATTTCCACACGCTGAGAGATATGGACCATTCGTCAGATTTTGAAAGGTTAGAAGGGTCATGTGTTGGACAAAAATTCCAATGACAATAAGGGCATCGACGACACGACGAGAGCCATTCATCTGTTGTTGGACAAGAGTTGATCTCCGCTGTTGATTTTCTTGATTTTGGTAGAAAGAGGAGAGAGGAGATAATGTCATGATGACATGAGGGTGCCAACATGGAATCCAACATGTCCAAATAGTGACAAGTGTCACTAAGTGATTGTTCGACAAGAAAAAAGTGGGCCTCGTTGGGCGAGGAGGTCCTCTGGACCTTCATTTATTTCTGGTCGTTGGATCTATGGGCTAGTGAATCTTGACCATCGATACCCAAGGTGTGGTCATCGAGGTAGAAGGATGGAGAGTTAGGTATTAACTTGATAATTTTGACAATGAAATAGATTGATGATACATTGAGACCCATCAATCTCGGTGGGGATGTGATGATGATATCTAGACCGTTGATCTAGGAACAATGTTGTTGGGGTTCGAGGGTGGATTTTTTAGGTGTTGGTAAGGAATGATGACGGTGAAGATGGGAGGAGAGGTTTGGACCGTTGATCGAAGCAGGGTGGAGATTCAGTATTGACCATCAATCTACTATGGGCCCCGTCTATTTGTTCTAGAAGTGAAAAAAGGATGAGTGCTAACTATCGCACATGTTAGAATCACAGACTCAACCATAACCATTGGATGATCTGTAGGAGGACCATCAGATAAAAGATGTCATATGGGAGGGGTATTAACCCCTGTGCAATTTGGAGTCACCAGATCACTCAAAACCGTTGGATGAGCAACTTGTGAACCATCGTACCTAGGAAGGGTTAGATTAACTATACGTTGTGAGAACTTTTAGTTGGGGGTAATTTCAACCCATGGGAATGAAATTCCTGATGATGATGAGAGGTTACACGGGGTTGTAAATATGAATCGGTGAGCCATATGATAAGAACCACGTCAGAGCCAGGACAATACCACAGTGGATGGCATGAGGAATAGAAAACCACGTGGATGCCATGTGGCCATGAGGTGGCACTTGGCCAATGAGGGTCGAGAACTTTGGAAGTCCATAACTTTTGATTCCAAGATAAGTTTTGGGAATAATTACAGTCATTGGAAATATCTTGACGAGATGGATATGTCAGTGCCCTTGAGAGTAGACCTCGAGATGTCTAAGAAGAAGTGAAAATTTAATATCCCATCCCTTAAAAGGTACTTAGTGGGGTTGGGTGTCTTACAATAAAGTTAAACATACCAGGTCTCTATCAAGGTTTTAGTGAATATGTCAACAATTTGCAACGTAGTGCGACAATATTACAAATCAATAATCCTATCATGAATCAATTGTCATGCGTAATGCATGTGAAATTCTATATGCTTGGTAAGTTGATGCTCTACCGGCTCTCTGGAAATATGGATAACCCTTTGATTATCACACCATATTAGAGTAGGCTACCTTTGTTGAAAACCAAACTCGAACAAAATATATCAAATCCAAATAGACTCAATGGTAGCATTAACAACACCTCAATATTTTGCTCCTGTAGAATAAAGGGTGATGGAAAATTGCTTCTTTCTAGAACAAATAATGATACCAGAACCAATATAGAAGACATATATAGACGTGGAATTGAAGTCTTTGGGATCACCAACCCAATCAGAGTTAGTATAACCCAACAAATTTGGATTATTATTGGAAGAATATTGAATGTCATATGTGTGCGTCCCTCTATTGTATTGAGGAATTCTCTTTTATTATTTCCAATGAAGCTCATGTGGTTCCTTCATGAACCAGGAAACTAACTCAACTGCATTGGATATATCGTGATGTTTGTGAGTCAATTAAAGCAGGCTACCAATAAGTTGTCGATACAACATAACATCAAACAAAGGAGTGGAACACTTGGTTGAGAACTTGACTACAGACAAAAATGACACGGGTATAGATTTGCAATCCAACATGTAAACCATGCTCAAGAGATTCAAGGAATACTTGGGTTGAGAGAAACATATCTTGAATGTGGACTAAATCATTTGTAGTTCAAGACAGTCGTGAAGGAGCCCTAATTCTATCATGTCACACTGTTGATGAAGAGTTGACTCCACATGATCAATCAAGGTAGGTGAACTCCCAGTGAGAATGAGATCATCCACATAGAGAACAATGAGGATAATTTCATCATTTTGTGACAAAATATAAACATTTGAATCAGAGTGGTAGTTGGAAAATCATAAAGAGAGAAGAAAATAATCTATCTTCTCATACCAAGTCCTAGGCACTTATTTGAGACCATACAAGTTTTTTTTAAGCTTGCACACAAGTGAAGAGTCCCTCATAAAACTAAGAGCCTTCTCCATGTATATTTCTCCCTATAAATCTCCATGAAGAAAGGAACCTTTGACATCCATTTGGTGTACTATCCACTTACGAGATGTAGCTATGGATAGAACAAGGTGAATAGAATTCATTTTAGCCACAAGTGTAATGGTTTCAGAAAAGTTAATTCCCTCAACTTGAGAAAAACCTTTAGCAACCAATCGAAACTTATACTTGTCTACTGTACCATTAGCTGCATACTTGGTTCAATATACCCACTTACATTGAACCAATTTTCTACCTTTTGGAAGAGGGACCAAGTCCCAATTGATTTTTTTCAACACTGAATGATACTCATCTTCCATGGCCATGCCCCACTCTACAATACCATGGGCCTCATCAAAATCATTTGGATTTGAAGCATTGGCCATAAATACACGTGTCCTTTGAAGAGAGGACTTGTTTCTTCTTTGACCCCAATTAGAAAGTGGTCACATCTGCCAACCGTTGTGCTATAAATTCCGGTTGGTTGAACCAACCAACCATATTGTATTTATGTTGTAATTAAGCCTCCGACCATATAGGGGGTGGGTATGGGTTCGACCCTCGACCTAGCCCTATTTATACCAACACCCAAACCAATGTAGAAAGGGAGCATGGAATTGAATCCAGAGGTTTGGAATGAATCCCGAGGTGGGAATTGGACATGTACATGAGTTGTACCATTGTCTCAAAGTGCATTCCAAGGAGTGTCTTTGGGTACTATGTCCAAATATGGTCAAGTTTATACTCATTTTTCTCAGTTTGTCGAGAGGAATAGGATGGTGATGTTAGTTTTGTGCTAAAGTAATATGTACGGAAACATTAGTACAATTTTCCTTATATGAGAGCCATAGTCTCTTTTGGTGTGAAAAAGAGGGCCTTTTGGGCATCTGTTCAGAACATGGTCAAGTTTATACTCATTTTTCTTACAATTTCGTGAGGAATTCAGTGGTAACCTATGTTTCTGGGTTTGAGCAGCAAAATTGAAGGGTGTATTCAAATTTTCCATTGTAATTCATCATTGTATCGAGCATTTGAGCATTAATAGAGCGGTTTCACTATTTGGAAGCAGACCCATAGATGTATCCCAAGATGGGTGAACTCCGTTATCAAACTGTGTAATGTGCCTTATTATTTGCTGTCTCTATTTCTCTCTATTTTGGCATTCTTATTTCCACAAGTTAATCATCAGTTGATAAAGTTTTGGATAAGTTACAGGGGATTCACATGTGTTTTTTCAATAGTCAAGATGATCATGGTTTCTAAATCAGGGTAGATGTAGATGTGTGTTTAAAGAGAAATTTGACATCTAAATATTTTTGGAACAAGTTGGTATCAGAGATGGTTTGATGTGTATTTGCAAGTGAATGCTTACAAGATCCAAAACCCAATCTTGGTGAAGACATGTTTGAAGACTCCATGTTTGAGAGCACAAATCTCTTTGTTTCAAAGGACCATCATGAGAAAATCTCTAATGAAATTAAGGCTTCAATAAGACATGAACCAACAGATTCAATAGTGCCATTATCCAATGATTTGAGCATGAACATGAAAAATACTTGAAACTCCGACAAATGGAATCACCTAGTCTTGGTCTAATACATACCATTGATAACTAAAAGACTACAAAGATAACTCATAACATATGTATCAATGACACAATCCCTTGTATACTTTCTTCTTTGATGCTATTGAGCGCAGACCCTTTGTGCCCATTTGAATTTACTCACAGATTCTATTTGTGCCTTCCTTTTCATACCAATTAATGAGATGTAGCCTCCATAGGTCCAGAATTCCCAGACCAGAGATGAGATGCGAGCAGGGGATGATACACCCTCAGCTGCGTGGTAGCAATTCATGGAAGAAAGAGTGATTGAATCAGTCGCCTACACGAAGATCGAGAGTAATATTTGTCCAGCGAGAAGTTACACAGAGGGATCTATTGTTATCAATCCATCCTTCGGGCTCTTAGAAAATCAACAGAGGGAATATCTAGAAAAAACCGAGCATGGTTTCTATGGCAGCTGATCATTGAAGAAGAACTAAAGCATTTTCATGTAGATTGTAATACAATTTTGAGGATAGTTCTTAATGATATTTATTTGAGTATTTGAATTTTTAGTTTGTATTGAAGTATGCAGTAGCCTTAGTATATACTCCAAATTCTTTGATTATGGAATGTTTTAGTTTCATCAACTCTTTTTTTTTGTCCTTTACCCAATATGGAGTTTTTGATAGTGTTTTTCATACAAGGATTCGATCTAGTTCAATAAATCTGAACTTAAAATTCCATTTTACTTTTTCTCTTGTCTCTACACAATATGAAGTTTGTTACTGTTTTCAATATAACGATTTGATTGGGTTAAATAAATACAATATTTTAATAAAATAGATTCAAACCTTTATTCTTACAATTTATAATTTTCTCATGTGAAGCTATGCTTATTCATCTATTTATCCATGATATACATTTTTTTTATTATATAAAATTATAGGAAATACAAAAAGATAGTATCAGAGTGGGTTTTTTTTGGGCATTTGATGGTTTGAAGCACAATATATGCTTACTCAACTTAAGAAATACAAATCCATGGGATAGTTGTACCCTATTGACCCCAAGATCAACATAAGAAGGGTTAAGAACTTTAATTATTTTATCACAATCATCCTACAACACATCTATGTGTTATCACAAATAATGAATTACCATACCCTAAATCTAAGTGTGACCTTGTATAACTACGCCATGACCTCAAGAGAAACTTAGACACTTACAACATCACACCCAATTATTTTATGTTATTTGGAAATGATATTACACACAATGGAATATTTATTTCAAATATAAGAGCATGTGTGGGATTGCAAGCACTACCAGATGGGTGTTGGTGCAGGCCATTTTCAGGAAAAGCGCAGTAATTAATGAAGGTAGTTAGAAGATGGACCGGAAAAGGAGTGCACATTGGAAAACATGGAAAAACAATGTCCAGGAAGCAGGGAAGTTACAGGAAGGAGAAAGGACGCAGATCGACGGGGAAAACAGTTGGATCATGGACCAACCGCGCGCAGGGAGTTAGAATGTGGACAAACCTAATCCACTTAGGGTTAGTGGGTTAGGGTTTTGGTCATTGTTGTAATGGGTTTTAACCCATTTTTGTAGTATAAATATATATTGTGAGATCTGAGGAGATCTAGTTAAGAGTGAGAATTGATGATCACTGCTAGTAGTTAGTTTGGTTGAGAGTTGTGGAGCTAATATTGAGATGATCTTAGAATCAATTTTGGAGACAAAGAGATGAATTGTAATTGAGGGTAAGGTCGCAAGCTGTGGAGCTTAGTGAAATGTTGTCAGCCTCACCTCTTATGTGATGTGCACAACACAATAACTTGATAAATAACAATAAAAGAGTGAAGAATGATAGATATTTGTGGACGTAGCCCAGGGGGGGTGAACCACGGTAAAACTTGTGTCTCAATGTGGATCGATTGCTTTATTTCTTGTTAGTTATGATGAATGAATGAATATGGAGTAGTAAAATGCAATACACACTAGAATAGCCATGATATTTACTGCAAAATGAACTTTAATGAATGTAACTGGTTACAAAATGGTAGATCTGGATATTATGTTGTATTAGAATAATAGATCTAATGTATGTTGAGGTAGAAAGAATGTCTGGAATCCCCACACCAACCTCCCTTCTACGATTGCAGACATATGGGTCCTCCAGTCACCCATAAGCCATCTCAGGTGAGACTACACTGTGCACTCTGTGTGCAATGTTTCCTTTTATTCTCCAGAAGGGCCGATGGTTTGCAGGGGTTTGTTGGAAACCTAAAGTAGAACCCGAGTCAGCCCAAACATCCAACAAATGGTTCTGTTTCCGGCTAGAACCCAAAAGAACAGATTGGAAGGGACTTGTTGAGAAGGACAATGAAGAGAATGCAGTATTAGAAATGGATGTTCAGACCATGAAATCCAACTAATTAGGAGATTGAACGATGGTTGACAACAAAAGATCTAAAGTTTGCGCAAAAAGACAACAGAAACTCCAAGTATACACTGCACCAATAGTTGGAAAGGTATGTATTTACTAATCTTCACGAGGCATAGTTCCTAAGGTCAAAGTTGTTGAGGTCAAATTTTCTTAGGTCAAAGTTCCTGAGACCATAGTTACTGAGGTCAAAGTTCCTTAGGTCATAGGTAACAGAGTATACAAAATGCCTTTGATTAGATAATTGATGAAGTGGTATGGAAATGGGAGAGAAGTATCAAATTAAATTTCTATAGAAATTTGTTCCACTAAGAAAAATATTCAAATCTATAGTATTAGAGGGGATGGACCAATCCTTATGGACTTTGAATTTGAAGGGATTTTCATACACAACATTGTGATTAATAACAAAACCCAGAAAATGAATGGAAGTTTGACCAAAGAAGGACTTATTCATTTTGTCTTGTAATGTTGTCACAAAAGATCAAGAGTAATCTAAATACATTGGATATGATCCTTACAACCACTACTATGGACCAATATGGCATATGGATACACTACCATAAATTTTCTCAAATATGGATAGAATATGTCATTGATTACCCTCATAAATGTGGTTGGGGCATTAGTGAGACCAAAACATATGACTAGCCACCTATATAAACCATATTTGGTTTTGCAAGTTGTTTTCCAAGTATTTGAAGGGTTCATATGTACATGATGATAACTGAAATTTAGATTAATCTTGTTGAAATATTTGGCCCCTTTTAACTGGTGTATGGGTTCTTTCATTTAGGGCACTGGGTATTGATTTTCATGGTTATATTGTTTAATGCTCTATACCCTCATATGACCCCAAGGAGTACATATATGGGGTTAAATGTATATGTAATAGGGGTCTTCCTAATAAAGGGTTCACATGTACAATGGTTAAGAATATATACATATATATGTCAATATAGTCATTAATGGACAAGGACATGTGATTTGGATATATGAATGTATTGGGGGTAATTGGAGGAGTTTCTCCTATTACATAATGATTTAATGTGTAACTTATATATATATATATTTATCTCTTTTTGAGTTGTGATCCATGTTGACATTTGGTGTACATCATGTATACTTTGGTTTATTATGTTATTTTAAGGAATTGGTACATAACACAATGTGTACGCATGCACCAATCCTCTACTTCCTTCTTGGGTACAATGACTTGTTAGACAACACCAAGTGCTAAATACTTGGTGATATTATATTTATTAATGTGTAAACCATCTCTATTATCTTTTTTGGATTTGTGATCCATGCTCACATTTGGTGTACGTTGTGTATACTCTAGTTTATTATAATATTTTAAGGATATGGTACATAACATAATGTGTACACATGCACCAATCTTATAGTTCCTTCTTGGGTAAAATGACTTGTTAGACAACACCAAGTGTTAAATGCTTAGTGATATTATCTTTCTTTATTTCTTTCTTTCCAGTAAGAAAAGAAGTGCTATATGAAGAATAACTAGAGGTGAGCTCATATACTTTACCATCTCTTTGGATTCTACACGTTTCATGCCTTCAATCATGAATGGAAAGTCAATCATAAGGGATTCCCAAGAATTAGTGCAAAGTAGTGCATTGAAGTGACATTGTGATGAATAATACCCTTGAAGGGGCCAATGGAAAAATGACTTCACATCCACATGTTATTAGTGTGGAATGCTCAACATATTTAACCCAATCACCTCATCAAGGTGATAGAGGGTAGGAAGTGTTATAGTAGGAGGTTGTAAATCTGAAACAATATTTTGAGAAACTAGGTTCTTCTAACTACCATCATCAATGATGAGAGAAAAAAGGTGATATTTTACCTAGTGATTATGTTTGAAGAGCTCTTCCTTCAAACTGGCTACATAGTCCCTAGTCATAAAAATAAGTTTTCGATATGGAGCAATTGGATTGTCAATTAGAATCTCTACAACTTCAAGTTAATGATTAATGATCATATCAATGTCTTTTGGTTGTTTTTTCATGAAGAGTCTTGGAATATTGTTTCAATTAAAGTGCTCTTCACTCATCAATGGACAAAACTGGATTTGACAAAATAAACACCATTTTTGAGATATCCCAAATTCTAAAATCACTCATTTAGAGCATCGATAAATTCATATGGTATCTATGTAACTCCATTTTGGATCAATTTTTTAAAAGTAAAATAATGATAAATATTATTCCAATAAATGAAATTAGAAAAATCCTATGCAAACGAAGCCACTGACACTAATCAACAACGTGAATTTGAACTATTAACTATGGGATAACATACCTTGTCACAAAGGAAGTAATATGTTTCCCACCATGGCAAGGTCTTTTACCTCAACCCCAAAAATAAGGACGGTCCTTATTTTTGGGTTGGTAAAAGACCTTTCCATGGTGGGCAACATATTAATTCGTTTCTGACAAGGTATGCTATCCCATTATAGTTAATAGTGCAAATTCAAGTTGTTGATAGTGTTAGTAACTTCCTTTGCGTATGAATTTTTCAAATGACACTTAAGAGTTAATTAAGATCAACTTGGTCTAATGTGTCTTTAGGTAAATTGTGTTTCTTTGGCGTGCATGGAAATTGTCTATTTTTGATGGTCATGATTGTGTTCTAGACAAAATATTTGATGGTTTGATGTGTTATTGTCGATACTAATGACTATATTGATCTGTGGCCTAACACTTGATTGGTCCATGATATCCATTTAAAGAGCATGGAGGGTCATTTGTTGATGACCTACTGTGAGAAACTCCTATGTAAATTATTTTTCTTTTGCATGAATATATTTCTTTAAGTGGTCACGTTGGCTGAGACCGTGCACTATTTCCCTCTTCAGGGGTTTTAACCATATAGTATATTGATGTATTGATGTTTTATCTCTTTGTGTTAGTGGTTGCCTTAAGGTGTTTTATTTGTGTGGATATGTCTTGTTTAGAGCTCTGTAGTCAATTCACATTCTCCAAGTCCCACCCTTCTTTTGAACCAATATGATTGGGGAACCACATGGTGATGTACTAGGCCTTATGGATTATTTCTCCAAAAATTACTACAAGTACGCCTTCACTTCATTTGACTCTAATATGGATTGTTTGTACAATATTATATTTGCTAGAGTTAAAAAATAACTATATCTTGTGCTACACTTTCCTCTTTGGTAGCATTTCTTTCATATCTTGGAACACTTCTCTATATGCTTGTAATAACTCTCTCAAACAATACTTTAGTTCTTTCATGCATCCTTCAAAGGATGCCTTCACACCTGTGGAATTGGTGTCCTTTTGATTCCATTTTAGTAAAATAAGTACATACTATTCTTGGTTGAGTTGATCAATCTCTTAGCTTAGTATGCACTCACCAAGGAGATCTTAGACTTCCCTTTGTGCACAAACTATTTAACATCCTTGATTAAGAAATATTGGTTGGACCTTCTCATGAAGATAACATCCCTCACATGCATATAATAAATACCAAACATTACACCATAGACATCAAGAGGCAATACATTGATTTCTATTTCATTAATAACAAATATTAGTGTACACTGCTTGGTAAATTTTAACTCTACATCCTTATTCACTCAACCCAAAGCATATGGATGAAGGTGATCATGCATCTCTAAACCATGTTTACTTACTAGGTCATTTGAAATGAGGTTCACTTATGAAATAGAATTGAATATAGCATATACCTTGTTCCTCTTTATATGGATCTTGATTCGGGAACAACTTTTTCATCTCATTCCTATAGCGACCCCCATCGTTACGAAAACATACGATGCATAAAAAGTGATTTTTTTTTTTTTAAAGCAAGGAAGTAACAAAACAACAATCAATCAACACAGCTCGATGACGAACACAACGCACGCAATCCAGAAAATAAACAACATAATGACCCAACATACTAGCACATCATGCAACTGGATGCAACATGAGAAAGTCAATTAGACAAAATAAAAATGACTACCCACCCATCCTACCCTGCAAGGTTAGGACCTACAGGACACATAAGCAACGCTCAAGCCCAGGTTCCCATTGATTTTGACCATTTAAGGTCTCAAGGTTGGAAACTTTTCTGAGGAACACGGAGGTGTCTACATCTCTTCGGACACACACAAGACCACGCCTACTAAGCTAAGGACAACATCAATCAATCCAAACACAACAACTTCGATGACCAGTAACTAGAACCTTCCCGATGAGCGGGGGACAATCACATTAACATTACAAACAAGTACAAACTTACTTACAAAAACAACTTCATCCACATCTGGAGGCTCATAATCCTAAGCCAAGCTTCATGTGTTCTTTTTTATCAACGTGCACAATGATTCATTCATAAGGTATCACGTCGCTGCATTGCGACAAGTGCGCCAAGAACCCAAGTGCAAACAAAAATAATTCTAAACCTTCAACCAAACATAAAATCCAACGTGCCTGAAATCCAATTTGCACCCTCATACATTATACGATGCCGTTAGATGAAGGCGCTCTAAACAATAAAGCAAACATGGATGCAGGGTGACTATAACCGATACATTCAATTGGCACAACGACTGGATGTAATTCATTAGAAATTATCATCATAAGGACTAAATCACATCATAAATAACCAATCACCATCTAAGGGTAAAATCATCTAACCATATTTAAGCAACATATACCTTCCATTCAAGGGTTTATTATTCCAATAAACTCATCTATAAATTTTTCTCATGGGTTCTAAAACCCTACAAGAAAATCAACGCTTAAATTGCAAGGAGTAAAAAGAGGAAAAAGGGGGGAGCCAAGCATCAGACACCCTTACTTTAAGTCATGCAATGCACAATAATTAGTGATGATTTCGTGAGGAAACATTAAGAATTGCTTCATAATATTTAGATAAATTAATTAAAATCAACCATCATTATACAAATATCATGAAGATCACACCCATCATAAATTCAACACCCTTTATTAAAACTGTTATATCCTAACATTCAGTTAATTAATACTACGACTCTAAAATGATAGTAACAATTTGTTTTTACTCCCATTAACATGATCCACTGGTACCATAATCTTACTAATCAATGATCAACTTGGTTTAAACATCATTACTAACACCTGGACAACATATTTAAACTCTGCGCAAGAATCAAAATTGATATCGTGGCAATGAGATTAATAATTAATAAAAGCATCGCATTAATCCAAGTGAATTGTTACTATTGCAAAGGAAAACAATTAATCTCTTGTGTAGGAAAAATTCGATAATATTAAATAAATCTGTTAACTGTTATATCAAATGAGATGGAACTAATAACACCGATGCCACTATCAAACAACTGAAATCGTTGATCCTTAGTAAAAGTTATAAGATTGATATATAAAAACTTAAAATGGGTTGACAGTGATTTTAATCACCGCTGTCAACACAACACCCATTTTACACGATAATAAATATGTTACCTAAATAGTGAAGGCAACAAAATACTCTGAAACTGTAGAATCCAAACAAGGAAACCACCACTGTCAAAGTAAATTTCACAAGAATAAATTTACCACAGTCATTGTGGCTATAAAGAGACTATAAATATATGAATATTTAATTTGTTCCTGCCATTTCTTTGTCAACACAGTGTTGTCAAATAGCTGGGATATAAAAATTGTTTCCTTCCATTTCTTTAACAAACACAACACTGTCAAATAGCTAGGATACTAAAATCGTTTCCTGCCATTTCTCTGAAAAGCACCAGGAATACGAATCCCCAGCCAGTGAGCTAGCTGTCATTCAGTGGAAACGCATGGTCACTAACCCAACAGAGCTAATTCTCAGTAGCTACGGTGAGGGCGAAGGAAAACTTAGAAAAAATCATCGTTGGGTCCAACAATCACTGATACACCTCTAACCAGTTACTCTGGTGTCCAAAACGGATTGTTGCGGGGGTAGTCGCTTGCCCTTTGGTGTGAGGCTGAAATAAACGTTTGTGCCTCCCTTAACAAAAGGATGGGGAGGGGGATTTACATAATTAGGATAAGGAACGATGTGCTCAATAGTTAAGGAGATGAGATTGCAGTGAAAATCGAAATGAAACCTTCCTTCAACGACATGAACCATTATTCATTTACTCTATTAGGATCTGGCAGGTGGATGTTATGCCTGCCAACGAAAAGAAAAATGGCGTACAAAGAGTTACATGAAGATCTGATGGATGGATAAGGGAAGGGGCAAGTTAATGAGCTTCTTAATCTTAGATAAAAATTTATCCCCACCAGGTTGGTCGGATTCGGCTATCTCTAGTCTATGGAGTTTGAGTCGCCTTAGATCTCTTTTGTAAGGTAGATAAATCTCTACCCAAAAGTTCTTAGACACAAATTTAGGAAAATTATCAATGCGTGAAAGGGACACACATGCCAGGAGAACTTTGAGAGGGGGAGAACACGCTTGTTGGGTGATCCGAAAAAAATATTTTAATGACTGTGGTTAATTTTTTAATTGCATGCGTTAATTAACCATTTAAGAAGCTGAATGAAAGAGGATGAATTTAATGAAGGAACATAGCAGCCATAAAACAATATAC
Organism: Picea mariana; assembly: GCA_032191745.1. Taxonomy (NCBI): domain Eukaryota; kingdom Viridiplantae; phylum Streptophyta; class Pinopsida; order Pinales; family Pinaceae; genus Picea; species Picea mariana. Next base: position 41,665 of record JASDQU010586500.1, on the reverse strand, counting down.
AAATATGAACTGAAGTAATAAGAACAATAAACCATAACAAGAGAAGTGATAACAAAGTTCGACACAAAATTGCCTACGTCTCTGGGCCTTTGTCTCAGTGGGGGAGGCTTCTTTATTTCTGTTAAAAGCTCAAAAAGTACATCGTAGCAATTCCATTAGGCTACAAGATTGATCTGGTCATGTTCTTCCATATCTCTAGAACCCAACAGAAGAAACGACATGCAAAACGGATGACCGGAGCTCCCAGAAATGGCCCGCAAGCGTCTGCTCCTCAACAACTTCCTTGCGTAAAAATGGCTTTGGATTGGATTTGCTTCAGCATAAATCTTCTTTGAATGTCCTCCATGGCCTAAAAAAGGCCTGTTTTTTATAGATCTGAAGTTGGTTATCCATCCCTAACTTCCTCCCAAAATCTGGGCTCAAAAAGAGCCCAATATCTCCCAAAAATGGCCAAMATCCACTATTACAGGCTTAAAAAATCATAAAAAAAAATCCCCAAACCATATAAAAAACCCACTTCTGTTAAAATATCACAGAGTATCCCAAAGGGGATGGGCGCGTGCCTTGGATCCTGGTCTTTATGCACATGMATAGGATCAAAGGCTAAACGAAGGGTGCCTTAGCTGGGCTAAGCCCCTTTTGGAGCGCACCCCCTTGGTCTTATGGGATATCCCCTGATCCTTGGGCTGGTACTTATCCATTTGAGTGCGCGCATGAGGAGGAGCCTCCCCTTTGCTGGGTTGAGGTCGTATGCAATGTTTAGACCATGGGTTGGGCCCCAACCCCTTTTTTCCTCATTGCAACTTTATTTCACTTTATTTACAATAAAGTGAGCTGGGTATTACAAGAATCACAAGGGCGCATTGGTAATAGGGACTGTGCCAAGATTTTGGCTGGTCCAAGAGGTCATGGGATCGACCCCCATGGACTCCAAATAAACTTTTTCCACCAACCATTAACCAATATCATGGTGCCACGTGGCAGCCCATGACTGGGCCACGTGGCACCCAACAATTTGCCAAACAAATACCACTTGTCAACTACTGGGTGGATTCATGTCACTGACCAGTCACCTTCTGCCGGGATGCCACTTGTCATCAACTGTCTCTGCCATTTCAACACTGTTGATGTCATGTTGATGTCAGCATTGGACTGGACCTATTGACTTTTTTCCTGTTTGGGAAAACGGTCAGAGTGCGATAACTCTCGCATACGACGCCCATTTGAGAAAGTGAATATATGGTCGAAATCGGTGTGACTAGTCAGTCGCAATGGAATTTGTTTCGTTCGATTATGAGAACTTTGATTTTTGAGCCTTTTTGAGCCCTGTCAGGCTCCTGGATCCGATTTTGGATCACACCTCCCCACTAAAGGACCTTTTGGTCCCCAAAAGGTTACTGACTAGTCAACAAGCTCGGGCTAGGTCACCCGACTTGTCCTCTGTCTCTGAACTCTGTCCTGTGCACCTGTCTCATCAAGATCAACTGTAACACAATCATGACAACTAACATCATATTGTTAGCCATTTGAAACCTATTACATCTTACTAAAGCCACTATCATCCATGTAGACAACATTACTAATGATAGCATCAAAAAGATGACTGCAAATGAGTTGATATACTTGTAATATTTGCACGACATGAGCTTATCTTGAAGCAACTTATGATTGATTTTCCATTCAACAATCATTTCCTGTTCTTGCTTAATATCAATTACTTCATTTGAAACAATTATTGGTTTGTTGCTTTCTTGCATTGTCTTCTTTAATTGTTCCATTGTTTGAAGTGTTTTATTTGCCTTAACATGATGAGCATGAACCACATAATCTTGACCTGCTTTGGTTAGTTGATATTGATTCTTTGTCCTGTAGAAGATTGCCTTATGATCATATAAGTATGGACTACCTAAGACCATTCCACATTCACTTAACAACACTACATCACATGTTACCTCGTCCACGTACTTAGATGAAATTGCAAATTTGATTGTGCACTGCTTTGTTATGTGCATTTGATGATGATTTCTTATCCATTTAAGTGTGTAAGGATTATGATGAGTTTTTGTTTTTAACCCCAATTTCTTAACCAATTCTTCAGAGATTAGATTATCTTGAAATCCACTGTCGATTAATGTGTCTATCTTAGTGTGTCGCATGATGGTCCTTATATGAAACAAGTTACTTCTACAATCATTGCCTTCACCAATTTTACCTGTCATGCCAACCAATGAGATCTTTGATTCATCACCTGAATCTGATCCCAATTATATGGGTCTTGTTGTCGCTGCCACTATTTTCATTCCCTTCTTTTCCTTGAACCACTTTGGCCTCTTCTCGGGATGCAAATACCAACATCTATCCTCATCATGTCCCTCTTTCTTGCAATGCTTGCAAGACGGCTTCCCTTCCTTCCTCGTCACTGCATTTGAATTCTTTCCATGCTATTTCCTCTTGTCCTCTTTCCTTGAAGACAATGATTCCCCTGACACACCTGCTTTTCCTACTTCAATATACGTAGCTTGAACATAAACCTCATCAAGGTTAGTGGGTCCAAACATGAATACAATGTTTCTAATATGTGCAGGTAAACCTCCTATATACTTCATAAGGGTTTCCTGTGTCTGTAAAGGGATATCTAACATCAATGCCATTTTTCGAAAGCCATCTGTATACTCTTGCACTGCTTGTCCTTTTCTTAGTTTTAAAGATTGTCATTCAATTAATGATTTTTCTTTATAACCCAAAGGATAGAATTGTTTCCTAAGTGCAGAAATGAAGCTTTTCCATGATGGAAATACATTACCCACTTGTTGCGTTCCATTTTGCAACTTGCTTTGCCACCAGATGAGAGTTGTACCTGCAAGTCTCAAAGATGCCAACTTGATTTGTGTAGCCTCATCCTTGATCTATTGCACACTGCAGTAAACCTCCATCTGCCTGACCCAATTGTCAAGATTCTCTGCATTTACTTCACCATCATATATGGGTAACTCAAATTTAACATCAAGTTTTAAAAATGGCATTTCATTCTTATGCTTATGAACATGTTTCTTTGCATTAGATTTAGAACTTGAACTTGAAGAAGAAGGAGAAGAAGGAGGTGATGATGGAGGTGAAGGAGGAATCTGAGGAGGATCCTCTTCCTCTTCACTTTTTACCTTTGAATATTCACCCAAATCTGATCTTTTCCGTTCCAAGTAATCCTCATACAAAACTTTCACCATCTCTGACATAGCAAGAAAAGTTTTCTGAAACTCTTTCTCATCCTGAGAAAGCCCTTCTTCCGATGCCATCTTCTCACTGTGAGAAGCTCTCTTTCTCAATCCAATTAATGGATTCTCTGCAACAAGATCATCTTTTCCACGTTGTATATTTTCCTTGGTTAACATGCAAAACTCAAATCCAAACTTCAACTAGCTTTGATACCACTTGATCCGAAAAAGATATTTTAATGACTGTGGTTGAGTTTTTAATTGCATGTGTTAATTAACCATTTAAGAAGATGAATGAAAAAGGATGAATTTAATGAAGGAACATAACAGACATAAAAAAATATGCAGATCTGAACTGAAGCAATAAGAACAACAAACCATAACAAGAGAAGTGATAACGGAGTTTGGCATAAAATTGCCTACGTCTCTGGGCCTTTGTCTCAGTGGGGGAGGCTTCTTTATTTATGTTCAAAGCTCAAAAAGTACATTGCAACAGTGCCATTAGGATACAAGACTGATCTGGTCATCATGTTCTTCCAGATCTCTAGAACCCAAAAGAAGAAATGACACACAAAACAGATGACCAGAGCTCCCAGAAATGGCCCGCAAGCATCTGCTCCTCAATAGCTTCCCTGCATAAAAATGGCTTTGGCTTGGCTTTGCTTCAGCATAAATCTTCTCTGACTATCCTCCATGGCCTCAAACAAGCCTGGTTTTTATATATCTGAAGTTGGTTATCCATCCCCAACTTCCTCCCAAAATATGGGCTCAAAAAGAGCCCAATATCTTCCAAAAATGGCCAAAATCCACTATTACAGGCTTAAAAAATCATAAAAAAATCCCAAAACCATATAAAAAACCCACTTCTGTTAAAAAAATCACAGAGTAGCCCAAAGGGGCTGGGTGTGTGCCTTGGCTCCTGGTCTTAATGCGCATGCATAAGATCAAAGGCTAAAAGAAGGGTGCCTTAGCTGGGCTAAGCCCCTTTTGGAGCGTGCCCCCCTGGTCTTATGGGATATCCCCTGATCCTTGGGCTAGTGCTTATCCATTTGAGCGCACGCATGAGGAGGAGTCTTCCCTTTGTTGGGTTGAGTTCGTATGCAATGTTTAGACCATGGGTTGGGGCTTAGCCCCAGCCCCCTTTTGCCTCATTGTAATTTTATTTCACTTTATTTACAATAAAGTGAGCTGGGTATTACAAGAATCACAAGGGCACATTGGTAATAGGGACTGTGCCAAGATTTGGGCTGGTACAAGAGTTCATGGGATCGACCCCCATGGACTCCAAATAATTTTTTTCCACCAACCATTAACCAATATCATGGTGCAATGTGGCAGCCCATGACTGGGCCACATGGCACCCAACAATTTGCCAAACAAATACCACTTGTCAACTGCTGGGTGGATTCCTGTCATTGACCAGTCACCTTCTGTCAGGCTGCCACTTGTCGCCAACTGCCTCTTCCATGTCAACACTGCTTATTTCATGTTGATATCAGCATTTGACTGGACCTATTGAGTTTTTGCCTGTTTGGGAAAACAGTCAGAGTGCGATAACTCTTGCATACGACGCTCATTTTAGAAAGTGAATATATGACCAAAATTAGTGCAATGAGTCGCTCGTAATGGAATTGGTTTCGTCTGATTATGAGAACTTTCATTTTTGATCTTTTTTGAGCCCTATTAGGCTCCTGGATCCAATTTTGGATCACTGGGCGAGATCGAATTGGTTAATTTTWAAAAAAATAAACACCTGTACAACTAACAACGAGGCAAGAGGTACCATCAAGATCCTAAGAGAGAAATGAAAAAAGATGCAACGAAACAAGGCGAAAGATYCAGATCTTTATGTAAAAATGTGAACACTGATCTCCACCAAAATTGCAGATCCATAACGTGTGGGGTTGAACTCTAAAAAAACTTACACAGAGGAAAAAGCAAAGGCATTGGACCAGAGCTCCTATTAACCTTGTATCKCAATCTAAAACTGTGAATTCAAAGATGTTAGTTGGGATAAGCTAAAACTAACTCAATCGCGGCGGTGTTAACAGGAAGAGAGTGGTCAAGAATACGAGGGGGCAAGCAAAGGTAGTGATTAGAAATCCAAAACAACGAAAATGAGCCAATAGCCGACTGCCTAGAAAAACAAAAACAATCACAATCTACAGGAATCGAAAGTCCAAACATCAACAACTGATGGGGGAAATCCCGTTTGCACAAAACTTAAGGTCTCTAAGGTTTTCTGCTTCCGCGCAGTAACATGTTTAAATATTTTAGCAGAGGAAATTAAGTAATCGCTATTGAAGGGAGGGGCTACAAGCAAAACAAGTTTTAAGAGCCCAACTCAACTACAACCAACATCCTAAAACCACAATAGAAATTTAAACTGAATAAAAGATTAGATTTAATGCCTTATTATGAACAACTAGAATAACTTCAACTAGAAATGCACTGGTTGCTTCATCATCATTATTATTTTCATACACAGGATAATTTTAACTAAAATACAAACAAAATTCAAATACACGTACCGAATCTGAAGGCGATGATCCCGTAGACGTTGTCTCGTGCATGCACTCCGTCCAAATCCTGCTTGCCGACCGATGAGACCTAACCAGTACCTCCCAACCAACACTAGGGGTAATATTCTTCCCCCTGAGCCCCCGAGACACAAAGGGGCCACTCACACAATACCAAAGAATGCTATCTCCCAGCTCGCCTCGCAAGGTTGAGCTACAACTCGATATCCAAGCTGGGTATCCCAACTCCCAAAAGAGAAGTTCAGTCAAGATAGAATTCCGATATCGTAACCTTACGCAAAACAGACGTGATCCATACTCCTCCTCCACCATCATTTTATAGAGTTTTCAAGTGATTAGTTTCCCAAAACCTCATTAGATTCCTTTTTCATTTATTTAATTAGGAAAAACCTCCCCTGTACACATGTTGTCCGATCCCCTAGTTGCACCAGAAAATCAATTTATTAATTAATTAAATTTGCCTATTTCCCTCACCCACCTAAAAGCGTTCCTAAAAATGCTCCTCAGTGTCCCATTATTCCCTTACAATTCTTAAATGACTTACGCCTTACTTAAATCCTAGTTGAGTTCATAAATAGAAAGTTCCAAAGGCTAGATTTCTTACTAAGTTAGACATTCCCCTTTTTCTTTAAGTTTCTCCTTTTCTTTAAGTTTCCCTTTTTCTTTAAGTTTCCCCCTTTTAACTAAGTTCAGAATTAGCAAGTTTAGACAAACAACCATTTACCCCCTTTTAATAATTAAACCTTCATTAAATTTTTTAATTTAATTAATAAAGTTTGAATTTTCTTTACCCCCTTCTTGTTATATGTCTAATTAGTTTTTTTTTGTTCAGAGGTTCTACTTAGACCTAGGTTTTAAATTCACTAGGCTTGGCGGCAGTTCTTAAGGGAAAATTTGTTATTAAAATTTACTCATCACATCATTCATTTTAAGGTCGACTAGGTCCTAAGGAGGCATAATTTTCTAGTCACTAGGTTTATTAACTCACCATAGTTAAAATCACAATCTGCCCTTTAGGATGCACTACATGATCCAGTGGTGCCACTCGCCTCTTTCCGTTTTATTCGCGCTATGTTCTCTTCAAGACGCACTACGTGCTCCAAGGGTGCCACTCACCTCTTGATTGAATTTGGTAGACTTCAAACCCCTGGAGTCAATACTCCTTCAGGTGATCTTATGGGAGACTAAGGGCCTCTAAGGAATAAGGACCCTGCCTTATTGCACGCCCCTTAGAATCATCGTGAGCGACTGTCACATTCTGCCCTCATGACATCGTGGGTCTTCTCGAACTAGGTAATCATTAACCTACAATTCGAGCCACGACGAGAGTGTTGGTAAGATGTGGCAGAGTTGTTGCCACACCTCTCCCTCAATGTCTCTGGTTGTCGTGCGTGACCCCTTAACGCAAATGTGAGTCTAGTCAACAAGCCATCATCAGCCTGCATCCATCAACGAAACATGTCAGTGATAACAATCAACATCATAATGTCTAATCATATGTACATATGTCACATCAACAACATTCAAACCCTAACATTCCACTCCCTGACTCGATCTGGAGTCCAAGGAGTTTCATCGATGCCTCAACATCCTCTCACGTCCAGATTCCTGCACACTCAGGATAACCTAGTCAATAGCACCTGTTGATGTAAATACAACAAAAATAACATATCTTCAAATCCACAATATCTCATAATCATAATCAAAACAACCAACAATATAATGACCTAGATCACTTGCACACAAGTGTCCTCAAAGAATAAGTCCGCTCAGTGCGTGCAAGAGTGGGATTTTACAATTCCCCTCTTTGGGATGGAGGCTAGTCAGGTTCACCTCCTTCTGCACTATTGTGCAGATAATATTTTTCTCCGCATTTGAGTTGCTTTCTATTTCATTTCCTTCTTTCCATTTGAAGATTCCTTTTCTTGGAATTCTCCTGCTTATGGCTCCTAGGATTCAACTTTGGATGCAATTTTCATTCATAAGGGATTCCCAAGAATTAGTGAAAATTAGTGCATTGGAGTGACATCGCGATTAATAATACCCTTGAAAGGGCCAAAGGAAAAAATGACTTCACATCCATATGTTATTAGTGTGGAATGCTCAACATCTTTAACCTAATAAAGGTGATAGAGGGTAGGAAGTGTTATAGTAGAATGTTGTAAATCTAAAACAAGTTTTTGAGAAACTAGGTTCTTCTAACTACAATCATCAATGGTGAGAGAAAAAAAGCGATCTCTTACCTAGTGATTATGTGTGAAGATCTCTTCCTTCGAACTGGCTACCTTAATCATAAAAATAAATTTTAGACGTGGAGCAATTGGATTAACAATTATAATGTCTACGACTTCAAGTTAATGATTGAGGATCATATCAATGTCTTTTGGTTGTTTTTTCATGAAGAGAGTCCTGGAATCTTGTTTGAATTAAAGTGCTCTTCACTCATCAATTGACTGACCTAAATTTGAAAAAATAAACACCATTTTTTAGATATCCCAAGTTATAACATCACTCATTTAGAGCATCAATAAATTCATAGGGTATTTATGTAAATCCATTTTGGATCAATTAAAAAAAATAATGATCAATATTATTGCAATAAATGTCATTGTAAACATCCTATGCAAAGGGAACCACCAACACTATCAACAACTTGAATTTGAACTGTTAACTATGGGAGAGCATATCTCGTCACAAAGGAAGTAATATGTTTCCCACCATGGAAAGTTATTTTACCTCTCCTGTAATGGCTCTCATCACTGACTCAAATATAATTCATGGCACAAGTTTTAATTACCACATAAACCATGGATACAATTACACTAGTATGAGGGCCAATAAGAAGGCCCTACCATTGGTATATTCTATTTGTGACTTAAGTATGCTAGCAAAGAATGCCTCACAACATCTAGAAATCCCCTCCCACATGGCAAGAGATGGAGTCTATGACTTCATCCATCTAGTAGGGCTTGCAATCCCACACATGCTCTCATATTTGAAATAAATATTCCATTGTGTGTAATATCATTTCCAAATAACATAAAAGAATTGGGTGTGATGTTGTAAGTGTCTAAGTTTCTCTTGAGGTCATGGAATAGTTATACAAGGTCACACTTAGAGTTGTTGGAGATATTACACGCTCACCTTAATTATTTTCCTAAGTTTTATAATCCAATGTTGAGAACTCTTCCTTAGATGAAAATATTCTCTCTAGAGAATATTCCCCTACAAAATAGGATGTTCCTCTTCAGTTCAGAGTCATTTACACTCATTTAGACTAGTGGAAGTCACTCATGCATGAAAACCTCAGTTTTATCACCAACAATTGCATGTGTCTCTCTCACTTCCACACATGTCTTAGTTAACTGATGATTGCATGGATCAGTTAACTAGGACTAAGTGGAAGTTCACCCCAATGTCTGTCAATGATTGTCTAGATCTCTCTAGATCACTACTATGGCGCATTAGTTACTCATGTAACCTATATCTATTGTAAATTATTCACTCTTTGAGTGTGGAATACGATTAATACAATTCTATTATTTTCTCTCCAATTTTTCCCTCGTCTTCTCATTTTTCTGCAAACTGTGTATGCCTTTTTCTATCTAGATATTATCTTTGTAGGTTCATCCACATTTACATGGTATCAGAGCTGACGGATTGCTAGAAAAAAGACACACCAGACTCTTTTTGCAAGTACTAAAGATTGAAGAACGCATAAACTATGGGTGATTTGCCGACAATACTTCTCACGCCTCATAACTATTTGGAGTGGAAGCCAAAAACTATGCTTCATCTCAGATGCAGAGGCTTGTACCAAATAACTATGGCAATGGAAGTAGATCCTGATTCCATTGATGAGAAAAATGACTTTCTCAATAGACAAGATATGGCCATATGATGTATCCTCTGGTTCGTTTCTCCTGAAATTCTCCACCAAGTATATGATGACTCACAATACTCAACTCCAAATGAATTATGGACTAGGTTCTATTTGGGAATAAAGAATATTGTGAAGATTTCATGCAGGAGGTTGAACAGATAGAGCCAAAAGAGAAGCCATCAAAAGATCAAGCATTTTCTTATGAAGAGTCTTCTACACAAGTATCTGCAAAACTTTGTATTCCATTAATTGTAGATGATGTCTACTCCATTTCATATTTGTTTTCTGAATTTCATATGGAAGATATCATGCATGCATCTCAAGAGTCACATGCAAAAAATTTTGCATGCGCTATGCATGCATCTCGGGAGACAAAAAGGGAGCCGAGAACATCATATTCAATTATGATATTTTTGGAGAAAAATTTGCAGAAGAAAATTGGATATTTGAATTCCTCTCGGAAAATAATCCAATTTCAAAAAACAAATCGTCCGAAAATGAGTTTAGGAAGTGAAGTTATGATCATTTTAAAATCAACAAAATTTCAGCGTTTTTCCGGAAACGACTGCACGGTTTTCAAAACTTCATCCAAAATTTATTTGGATCTTCATTACAATAAGAGAAAGTGGATATGTGTGGACATCTCAATGGTGCATCTACCTTCATCATATCCGTTCAGACATATACATCTTCAACAAAATATTCAACGAGCACAAACTTGCAGAGTTGCGAGGTCTTCTTGGAGTGAAAGATAAGGTTGCTTATCAACTGCTTTTTGTTCCTTCTCATTTTTATTTTTTTTATGCATTGTAATTTGAGGGGGGGGGGGGCGTTCCCTCTTTCCTCATTTTTTCAGTGTCTCATTCTTATATGCATTGTACAATGGGTACCTAACATGACCTTAGTTGCTGGGATCCATTCATCATGTACACCCTAGTAGTGTTCGGGGGGGGGGTGTTGGAGATATTACACACTCACCTATAATCATTTTACTAAGTTTTACAGTCCAATGTTGAGAACTCTTCCTTAGATGAGAATATTCTCTCTAGAGAATATTCCCCTACGAAATAGGATGTTCCTCTTCAATTTAGAGTCAGTTAGACTAGTGGAAGTCACTCATGCATGTAAACCTCGGTTTTATCACTAACATGGCCTTGGTTGTCGGGACCCATTCATCATGTACACCCTAGTAGTGTTAAGGGGGGCTGTTCGAGATATTACACACTCACCTATAATTATTTTCCTAATTTTTACAGTCCAATGTTGAGAACTCTTCCTTAGATGAGAATATTCTCTTTAGAGAATATTCCCCTACAAAATAGGACGTTCCTCTTCATTTTAGAGTTAGTTACACTCAGGTAGACTAGTGGAAGTCACTCATGCATGTAAACCTCGGTTTTATCACCAACAATTGCATGTGTCTCTTTCACTTCCACACATGTGTCTCAGGCAACCGATGATTGCATGAATCAATTAACTAGGACTAAGTGGCAGTTCACTCCAGTGTCTATCAATGAGTGTGTAGATCTCTCTAGATCACTACTATGGCGCATTAGTTACTCATGTAACCTATATCTATTGTAAATTATTCACTCTTTGAGTGTGGAATATGATTAATACAATTCTGTTCTTTTCTCTCCAATTTTTCTCTGCTAGCTAGATTCTTATCTCTGCAGGTTCATCCACATTTACAAGAGTTAGGGTGTTAGATTCTTATCTCTGCAGGTTCATCCACATTTACAAGAGTTAGGGTGTGATAATTCATTATTTGTGATAACACATAGATGTTTTGTAGGATAAATGTGATAAAAATAATTAAAGTTCTTAAACCTTCTTATGCCAATTGTGGGATCAATAGTGTACAACTCTTCCATGGATTTGGATTTTCTAAGTCGAGTAAGCATATATTGTGCTTGAAACCATCAAATGCCCAAAAAACCCCACTATGATACTATATTTTTGTATTTCTTAATGCTTTAACAAAAATTATAAACACACCATGTTCTAAGTGTCTAACTTGCTCTTCAGGTTGTGGCCTAGTTATACAAGGTCACACTTATAGTTAGGGTGTGGTAATTCATTATTTTTTATAACACTTGTTGTAAGATAATTGTGATAAAATGATTAAAGTTCTTATTTTTTAGTATTTTTATTAAGGGGATTTTCCTTTTTTTTTTTTTATGAATGGTAAATAAATTTGACTTATTCTCACACATTTAAGTGAAGATTTGGATTTGAAAATATCTTGCCAACTACATGCAACAATATGTCCATAATTTTTAATATTTAATGTAATTAGTAACTACATCTTTGAAAATTCTACTTAAAATATGCCCATCAAAATATAAATCTAAATTATTGTTGTCATTAAAGTATACATAATTTTTATTATAAAAGACTTATTTATATACAATAACCACATTAAAAAATAATTTATTTATATATAATATTTACATAAATAATTTATTTATATATAATATTTACATTTTCAATGTCTTTGAAAAAAATAAAATGATATTTATAATAATAATATTCTATATAATGAATAACCACATCTCACAAATTTCACATGAAATATATATATGATTTTTATTATCAAACATTTTTTTATAAATAATAACCATATATATATATATATATATATATATATATCAAATGGTTTTGCATGTATGGTGATCTTGGAAAGCTTCTCTTAATGCTTTTGGAGCACACAAACAAAATTCTAAAAAATCACAAGTAATCACTTTTCCTCTTAAAATCCCATAGACCAATTCAATCTTAGTGGACTTTAATCATCATCATCATATTTAATCTTAAAATACATTTTTAATTAATTTATTTAATTGAAAAATATATCTTATAATTTTATATAAAAAAAATTATCATGAATAAATAGATGCATAACCATAGCTTCATATGTGAAAATTATAAATTGTAAGAATAAAAGTTTGAATCTATTTTATTAAAATATTGTATTTATTTAAGCAAATCAAATCGTTATATTAAAAAGAGTCACAAACTCCATATTGTGTAGAGACAAAAATAAAATAAAATAGAATTTTAAGCTCAAACTTATTGAACCAGATCGAATCCCTGTGAGAAAAACACTATCAAAAACTCCATATTGGGTAAAGGAGAGAAAAAAGAGTTGATGAAACTAAACATTCCATAATCAGAGAATTTGGAGTATATACTAAGGCTACTGCATACTTCAATACAAATTAAAAATTCAAATACTGAAATAAATATGGTTAAGCATTGTTCTCAAAATCGTATTACAGTCTACATCAAAATGATTTAATTCTTCTTCAACGATCAACTGCCATAGAAACCTTGCTCAACCTGCTCGACTTTCTCTGGAGATTCCCTCTATAGATTTTCTGAGAGCCCGAAGGACGGATTGATAACAACAGATCCCTCTGTGCAACTTCTCCCTGGATGGAGATTACTTCTGATATCTGTGCAGGCGACCAATTCGATCCATCCTTCTTCCATGACTTTCTAGCACTCAGTTGAGGGCATCTCAACCCCTGCTGGCATCTTGTCTCTGGCCTGGGAATTCTAGGCCCGTGGAGGCTACATCTCATAGAAGGAGAGCATATGCATGCCGTTCTTTCCAGGGTGGCTTGCTTGATATTTTGAGATTCAGATAACAACTTTTCATTTTGCATGGCAGACGTTTCAATTAATCAAGACAATGATACATTGAAAGGACTTTCATATTTCACCTTTCATCAGGTAGCATCTCCAACGTTTTCCATCTGAATATCTTGATCATATCTTTATCTTGCATTAATCATGCACTTTCGATCCATAGTGATGGGTTTAATTTTTATATGAACGTTGTCCGAGATATAAATCATGCATATGTATAAGTTAT